>DWQX01005008.1:0-13866 GCA_018245475.1 Pharmacophagus antenor
AACTTTTGGAGTTTTATTCAATATTGTAATTTTTTCAAGGTGGTCTCAAACTTTTGGCCGGCAGTGTATATATATATCTTTTGAAAAAGAAATTGCTTTGAAAATTTATACTATAACGCCGTTGACAAATTGAGTAGAGTCCACTTACCAGTTCTCGACCCTAACAAACTGCCAGGATATCCAGGCATACCGTAGCGGCCTGAATGTGAATAACTATGTTGTGATTGACCGTCAGCAAGGGATCGAGCGCGGCCTGGTCGGCCTGGTAAGGGTTCCGGAGCAGCCGGTTCTGTATAGGTACGTGCGCGAGGGATCGAACGTGCACTGTAAGCCGACACTTGATCCCACTCACGCTGCTTTCCAAATCCGCCGATTGTAGCCAGCGAGGATAGTGGCCCACTGGGACTGGGCGTTCCGGGAAGACCGCCACAGCAGCTGTTGGGTATCTTCTCTGGAGCATGACTATGTAGGCGGTGTACAGTTCGCGAACGCCGACGTGATGCTGCCGCAAAGATAAGAACGGCTACAACGATAGTACCGCAAATAGCTGCACTTGCGGCTATAGTTATTTTATCCATATTGGATGCCGCTGCTGATACTGTGCGTACTTCTCTACATTGTGAATATGGTACTGTGTCTGGACTCACATGCACTTCTTCCAATGAAATTACGCAAACCACGATACATTCCTGTAACAGTTATAATTATTATATGTATCTATATTTTGAAAATTATTATAGGCATTAGATAAAATGTATTGAAAGTGAAGAATATTAACCTGCGACGGAACATTTTTAATTTTAAATTCTCTTTCACTGGCTTCCAGAGGTGGTCCTTGTTTGAAAGTTTTATCTCCAAACAATCTATACACAACTCGAAAACCTAGTATATTAGCGACATCAGAATCCCACTGAATTATTACAGAATTGTCTTGTCTGTAAGCATTTTTTACTATGACTTCATTCGAATCGTCAATTTTAGGTTTTTGTTGAGAAAAATTCATAATAAGTGGTGGCCGGGTATTAGCTCCGTGGCGCCAATTAGGTGCTGCCGGTCGTGCTGATGACATGCGACTTGGTCTTTCGCTGCTAGTTGTGCTCTGTGTATTATTTTCTTTTGTTTTAGTCTCTTCGATGGTATCAGTAGTCGTAGTCATCATTGTCGTTGAACTTAATAATGTTGTACGAAGACTAGTTGTTGGAGTTGTTATTGCAGAAGTCGTATTATTATCAATACCCTCTTTTTGTGTTGAAGTAGAAATAATGGTTGTCAACTTTTCCAAAGTAGGGTTAGGTTCGTCCTCACATACAAGTTCATTTGGTTCGAAACTGTAAAAACCTCGATCCCGAAAATGTACAGGATGTCCGCAGAATTGTGGGTTTCTTTCGCGAGAGGTAACTTGTAGCTCGCCGCTACGTATCCACTCTATAATCCAACGAAGACGACAATCACAGTTTAAGAACCGTCCTCCCACACTAAGACCACGGAGAGTGTGGTTTAAATGAGATAAAGCTTTTTCTGGTACAGAAGGTAATGGGTTACCGTCCAGTGCTAGCAATGTTATAGAAGGGTTCTTTAGAAAGGCATCAGGGGGTATGTTATTTAACAAATTAAAGCCTATGTCTAACACTCTTAATTCAGTTAATGTCGTTATTGCTGCGGTTGGAAATTCTGGTAACAAATTATTTAATAGACTTAAAGAACTTAACGTATTTTTGATACCGGCAAAAGCGTCTTCTTTTAAATTAACCAATAAATTTCTTTCTAAGTTAAGTGCCGTCAATGAATCTAGACCTTCGAAAGTGCGAATGCCATTTGGCCCAGGTAACTCTCTGATACTATTTTGAGATAAATCAAGAAATGCTAAATTGAGAAGGCCTTTTATACATTCTGGAACAATTTTTTGTCTTGTGCCTTTTAAATTAAGATTTTTCAGTGAATTTTCCAGTCCTGATAATGCTTGTGACGCTAAAGTTACGTTATTATCTGACAACTTTAATGTTGTTAGTTTTTGTAATGTAATAAAAGCGTGGTTTCCAACCCGTGTTATCCGATTTTTCGATAAATCCAGCAATGATAAATTCGTCAAAATCTTGAGCGTTCTAACAGGAACTTCAGTCAATTCGTTGTCTTGTAAATTTAAATTTTTCAAATATGGTCCTTGTCCTCTGAATGCGTCATCCTCTATTTTATGCATTTTGCATCCAGAAATTTGTAGATTATGAATCTTGAGATTTGAAAACATGTCATCACTGAGTATCGGTATTGTTGAGTTGTTTATGTACAATAAATCTATTGAAAGTTTTCGAGCATTAGAGTTAAGAGCTGTTAGTAACATAGCGAAGTCGACCTGAAAATATTTACGCAAAACTTTCGTTATCAAGTTATACTGAATTTATATGAGATATTAGTTTTTATACAATAATCGAAAAGATTGATGACGTACTGACTCTGTAATTTAAATTCTGTAATAATGTTTCAAGTAGGTGATTGTATGATGTGCCAATTTTTATAAATATTCTTAAGTACCTGGTCGCATTGTATAGATAGATCACGAGCCAAATTGAGTGCGCAGACACATGTTGATTGTAACTCGGGAGTATCTTTCCATGGGCACTGTGTTTGTGCAACTTGTACGGACACCACTAAAAGTAGTATTAAGTTCCTCTTTAATTTTTCGTAAGAGAGATGTTCCTGTAATAAGACAGTTCTTCATAAATTTTCCATATAATATTTTTAGTTCAAAATATATTCATAAACTGTACTAGATTTATAATCCGTGATTCACAAATTAGATACTTTATATTTAAAATGGCCATTTTGTAATACTATGGCTCAACATCTAATATCTTAACCCTTTAGCCTATAACCACGACTCTGGCTCGTGGTAAAAAATTTGTGCCATAAGTGAAAACAACGAGACTGACTCATGGTAAACAACTTGTGCCATAAGTGAAAACCACGAGCCAGACTCGTGCAAAGAATTTGTGTCATAAACAAAAAAAATCACAATTCCTTTCGTTGCATTTAAATATATAAGTTACGAAAAGTATGGCACTTTGAGCCAGTTCGGGTACACAGCTGACCAGTTAAATGGCACGGCGCGCGACCGAATTTCTTGCATATTATAGCTCCCGGCTATTGGCAGATGTCGTGTAAGCCAAAGAGTTAATATCTTAATTTAAGTGAATAGCTGTTTATTCCCTTATAAGCTACTAAATCCATTGTTTGTTAGAAATAAATAACTTTTTTTTGCCACTTTTTTTAAAGTTATCCGTCAAAGTAAGATGAAGTTGATGTAAATAAATAACACAAATGAACAATAAAAATAAAAATGTAGGAATTTCATTACAAATTATAAAATAGTTGTGATATCTGTATCAAAAAAACTTTATCTGTTGAACATAAAGACTAGTTGTATGTTAAATAATGATTCAAGGCGCGTGCAACGGGTGGCGATCAAGCGGCGCATGGACCGTTGCAGAGAGAACCGCAGTGTGGAACCATCAGCCTGGAAACACCAGCTTTCCCTGTACGCGTTACAAACTACTATTGACTACTATGTTGAATTTTCTGTAATAACTCATTTTTTCTCATTAACTGACGTTCTATTGTTCTTGGTGTGTATTTGGTAAATATTATTTATTTTTGCATTGTTATTTGCAATCGTAGGTCTACTTATTATTTGATATTGTTATGCGATGACGAAATTTGATCAGAGACTCCTATTATTACTTTTGCGTTATTTGATGCGATGCGTCAGCTATGTAAACAATTCAAAAGTTCTGACTGATTCACTGAATGACTGGCAGATATATCAACGCACCTAAACAGCTTGTCTATATATGTTGATAAATTTCTATGTATATTTATAAATTAGTAAGTGTAATCTTTGTGATTTCTAGGTATCCACTAAGTTTTTTACATTTCTAACGTTATGGGGAAATGGGGTTCAAGATTCAATTACACATTTTATTCTCCGAGTCCATGGGCTCGGAAATTGCAACACAGCTATATTGGTATGGGGTGATTAACCTTAAAATTAAATAGATAAAGTACCATGCCCAGAAAAGCTGCAGGCGGGTGACGACCAGTCAGATATAAAAATAATGCAGGCATATCTACACTTTAATTGTTTTTTTTATAACACGGCATATTTAGATCTTCTAAATCATTTAATTTTTTTATTAAACATTGTTTGATTTCACTGTTTATTGTTTCCTAAATAAGTGTTTAACATTTTTATTTGATACTTATAATATAAATAAACATTTAAAATATTTTTTTACCATTTTCAAATAGTGCAATCTATACCCTCAGTTGCTTACCCAATTAATGAATGAATAGATAAAAAAACTACTTATTTACGTTTACAACCTAAACAACTTAATCTTATTTAATTATTAAACATAGACGTATCAATCAATGAAAAAGAATTTAATTAAAATTTTATAGATGTGAACTCTCACGGGTGTGTTGTAAGATTGTAACATTGACCCATAAACGTAGCTGTAGGCTGCCGATTGTTTTCGCTGTTAACGGTACCCTTTGCCGTATCTTTACTCTAACCAATTCACTTTCGCGTCGTCACAGTAAACTAGTACTTATTTTATCTCTGTTACTTGCTCTATTACTATTCGATCGGAAACGTTATCTATATATAAAATTGTTATTTGTATATATAGTCTTATTTTAAATTTAAAAAAATAAAAAAAATATCGTAAATCGACAAATATACTATTATAGTAAAAGTGTAAAAAACATTTCTACATAACGTTAAAAAGTATTGATTATAAATAAAAACAATCTTAAATAATAGTTATGATTTACAACATAATGGGATATGTGTTTTATGAATAGTTTTTAATTAATATTACATCGATTGAAAAGTAGGTCTCAGTTGTATTTTGTATTTGCATCAGCGCACGTGATAAAATGAGAAGACAAAAGTGCAATCCATTTTAATTAAAAAAAAAAGACAATAACACAAATACGTTATATTTTTTTTAATGGAATTTACAAAAAAAAAATGAAAAGAAAATATCGAAGATGATTTTCCATATTTTTTTTACGATGTTGATGTTGTGTCTGTTTGATAAAAGATGGCGCTAGTAGTATATTAAACAGCGGTGTCGTGAGACTCGTGTGCGATATACACCACCGCGCGGCTTGTCGAAGAGTTCGATCTTTCTAGAGGTTTAACGGGGAATGATGATACGGTTATTCACGCGTTTGCGTGAAGTCCGTCACCGAATGTTACGCATTTGGCGGGCCAAAACCAAACTGACCCCCAAACTTATTAAAGATCCATTTATGTCATAAATTTGTTATAATTAATCAATTATAAAAATACGCTCCGTGCGATAAATTTTAATTCAATACATTATTTGTTTCTATATTATTTATAATAAATTAGGGGGTTTCTTGATAAAGAGGTAGCAGGACATCACATTTTGAAAATCATATATGCGTTAAATTTATCATAATTAGACGTAATAATAATAAGTATTATTTTGTTTGGTACGCAAGCTTTAGTCATAAATCAAAATGAGCCAGGTCGCTCATTTCACACGGTTCTGGTGAATGTTCACGTGGAAGAGGCGTTTTGTGAATGTAAACACGAATATATCGTTCTTTAATTTTTTTTGTAAACGTAATTTGATATGTTGGCAATTTTTATAAACGTATTGTTTATAATAATAAAAGATTTCTTAATGTACGAACGTCATGGTCGATAAGAGTACTAATTATTTTCCTTTTAAGGTGATTATTGTTAGTAAATTTTGATAAGCTAACCTAAAGATAGGATAACTTAAAGATAAAAAAAAATTCAAAGATAGGAATGGAATATCTTTTTTTTTATTTTAATTACTTTTTGCAATCCAAATTTATATTATTTTATTGGTGATTTTTTTTAATATGATTTTAGTGATTGTAAAAAAATCATATAGAAATTTAGAATTCATATTATCACCTTCTTGGTTTCTAGGAGTCGATTCGAATTTATTGTTCAAAGCTCAAGATATACTGGTGCCATAAATTGTTATGGCATGCTCTCCCTCCCGAAAACGTATTTAACTCCGCAATTGGTTTCCCCGATCAAACTTTAACTGCTTCCGAACTTGTTAATGTTTATGAAATGCTTGGCATACTAAGAGGTGTGATACAATTTGTGCGCGATGCTTTGTCGCTTTCCATGCTAAATTGATTTTGTAATGAGTATTTTGTGGTAGTTATTGCTCATTATTGAACTTTTGACGAAATTAGTTTCTTATTATTGAATTTTACGTATAACAAGTGTTTACCTAGACACTATAGTTTGTTAGTGATTGTTGTGTATGTAATGACATCTTTTGTTAATATGTTCTATTATGTTATGTTCATAAATATTTGTTTATACTTTAGTTTTTTGTAAATGCTGTTTAAATTAGTTGTAATTAATTACATATTTTCGGTTTATTTTTATTTTGTAATGCATATTTACTTATAACAACATTATAAACCTTTATACCAGTGTCTCAAAAACTGACTACGTAATGTACTCACCTAAACGAATATCTTGTCCTCGTTTCATATTTATAAGAAAAAAATAAACTATGCATTTAATGGAATGGCCGCGAGCGCTTGTGTTACTCATACTTTCTATTTCGGTTCACAGATTTTTTAAATTGTTATCTTTCATCTGCCAATATCAAATAGAGTTTCAAATATTCTATTTTTGGAATACTAGTAAATTTGTAATTGTTAGAAAATATGATGCCTGCGATTATCCAAACATCGTTTTGAATGAAAATTTTAAATAGGCACTGTAATATATACTATTATAACCAATAAATTTCCGTAAAGAAACTTACACTGTCTCCGTGGCGCATTGGTTTGGATCTATTCTTTTATTGGTTTTAAGCTAACACTTCTCGATTTTACCTGATGTTAAGAAACAATGAGGCTGTAGATGCTGAATCATTATCGCACAAAATACTTCTCACGTTCATGTATAATTATGTATTTATGGCTTCCGGAACACAGCAATGCTGGTATAGTGGCAGACTGACATATGAAGGTTCTGAAAACTCTAACAGCATCCAGATTCCACTACTCCCGTTATCCGGGAATCGAACCCTGGTCCTCCCCCTTATAAAGTAAAAGGGTAAATCACGAAAATAATAAAGTCTGTTTTAAATCCAGTTCGAAAGTTTGAAATGATAGCTTGCGTAGGTTGACATACATTGGACATCAATATAAATATATTCAAAGAAAAGAAATTGTAACATTAATATCACAAATTTTTGGAACGTTATTTTCTATGCGGTACTTACATTAAAATACTAATAAACAATGGCCCGTTACATCTTGCTAAGCTTTTAATACAGCTGGACCGATATCGAAATCATTTCGTATATGGCGAAAGCATATAGAGAATGTCATCCTCCTTTTATTTTTGATAAAATTGAGGATCTCATGTAAAAAAAGAACTTGTATACTAATCCGTCTTACACGCATTTAATTTATTTTGTAAAAGAGACGCTTTAGTTCTCCGACAGTAACGATAAATTACGGACGTTTTTTCAATTTTCTTTTCAAATTTCAAGTAAAAAAAAGCAAGCCCGTTGTCCTGTTAAAATGACGGGCCTCGTATATCTAGTGTTAACTAGTGGTCTATAGTAGCAGTTACAATCGAGGAAGTAATTTATGGTTAGATCATTTAACTTTTAATTTATGTTGAGAGGCAACGCGTCAGTCAGTCGTTCCGTTTTTGCATCATTACTCACTGACCCCATGTTGCGGTTCCGTTATCTCCACTCATGGCAACCGGTGCCGCCAAGTTACGTCCACCTACCATCGGGCTGTACCGTAAGGTCCGTATGACAATCACGCAGTTGTAAATTCGAATCACTCTTTTTTATACACATCCAATGACATGGCGACGCTTTCAGATGTGAAACAATGTAAATAAAATAATAATATCCTGTAAGTAGTTTGTTCAATACTATTTTTGGAACTTTATAAGCGTGTAAGTTCCATCAATTTTCTTTCGTCAAATAAATTTATAAAAATATACGGTATAAGCTATTTAATAAAATTGCTATTTATCGAAACAGTTTGACGTTTTGATTTTCTGTGAAAAAAAAAACATTGTTTTCCACTCTTCGTTATAGCTTGCCAGCAGATTATACTGTAGGGTATATCAAGTTCTATATCGATCAATGATATATAAGTACCACCCATTTTGAGATTTATGTGATAAACAATAGAAGTCACTGGCAGGTCAATTGTACTGTGTTGAAATATAAATAAATGGAATTGAATTTGTTATAATAAAAATCTTTAAAAGGGGGCCAAGTGCAAAATATATAGATGCCAATCTGTTATCATATCGTTTTTTAACGTAGCAACGTGTAGTATATGAATATATTTTTAAAGAAAATGGGTAATTTCTTTAACAGTTACTTTGCGATATGAGGGTTATAGCGGCAGTATATTTAATGCGGGAAGAAAGCGCAAAGGTAGCCATTAGTAGGCGCGGCGGTTTGCCGACAATACTATACTACGCTTACTTCAATATACCTCAATCCACCTGTAAGTTACGATCGAGGTGTGTGTGAGGTGCTTGTTGATACTACCGCCTATTGTTACGACTTTTGTGGCTACGTTTGTTTTCACTGATAATGTACGCTTGGTATTTTTTTTTTTACCAATTTCTTATCACACCGAAACTGCACTCCAATCCGTATATGAATGTTGATTTTCTTCATTAATTATATTTCACAAAATAGTCTGGTTAGTATTTAACAATGCGGTGCATACGAGTACATATTTATACGATAACTTGTTGCGATGGCGTGATAGAATGTAACAGATTGTATTTTCCCCGCCCTTTTCATAGAATATTATAAAATAGCAAATGTTCGCTCGCGTTCCTGGACGTAGAATTTTGGTTTTTCATTTAATCTTAAATTATTCACCCACCAGTATCAATCTTCGAGTCCATCGGTTCAAATATTAAGTTTAAATTCTGAACCCCCCCTTCAAATTGCATGTCTCTAAATCCAGCAATTTAGGCTGTGCGTTATTTAATAGGCCAGTCAGGAATCAGTCAGATCTTTGAATTGTATATGTATAGATTTGCACACTGTCTATATGGAACTCATACAAGGGTCAGTGTATACGTTTCTACAACAAAGTGCCGGACAATGTAACTAACTTATCCATCAATAAATTTAAATGTATGATACGACGTACGTTTTTTTTGCAAGAAAGAATACTATTGCCTAGATGACTATCTAATGGAAGAACATGTTTGGAAATAAATTTCTCTTTTTAAATGGAACTGTCTGTATTTTTAAATTTTGTAAGTACGATCACAAAACTACAATCCCCCGCACCCCCCGAGTTTCTTGTACTTCTTTGAGGAGATCGCGTTGCGAACTGACAGTAATTGAAATATGACGATTAAAAGTGATTGTACAGATCCTTAATAAAGAGAATTTGAGTTTTTCCTACTATAACCTAAACGTGGAGCTATTTTCATATCTGTGTTTAAATATAGTCATATCGGCGTCTTTAGAGACTAATAATGTTTGATTATAATGGTCCTCGTAGTAATACATACATACTTAGTTAAATAGTAGACCATATAAATAATCTTAATGCTACAACATAAGTTTATCCCGGAACTAAGTATAATTGTATAATTGTATGGCACTTGTGTATCGTTTGGTAAGCGGTTAATCGAATTACATTCCGTTTTCAACTTAATTGCTGGCCTTAATTGGGATGTAAAAAAGGGTAACGTTTCAGATTTTACAGACATTTTCGCAATTACTTTTCAATTCATTTCAAAGGTGTTCACAAAGAATCGGTTAATGAAAATTGATAGGCATATGCAATTTAAATCAGTAGAAATCATGAGGCTTTTACAACAGCGGCAAGCGTGAATGAATTATGTGTAAATAACAAGATTAATGAATAGACGTAATATCTTCGTTTTCTAATGTGCTGTAACAGTTGTCTCGAGGTGTTGAACAATGATGTGCATATTGCGGGCCGTTAACGGGCGCCATGAATTCGCAAATAACCGGTGGCAGATAATGGCCGCGATCCTAGAGAACTTCGTGTAATGGCGCCGAGTTCGCTTCCGGTCGTTTAGGCGGGAAACTAACATACTAACATCCTCTGTCGTTTTTTGCATATCGAGAAACTGCAATCATCTGCGATTATTAATATCTAATTGTTCAAACATTAATCTTACACTAATCGCAAGTAATCGCCGCACAGTACTATTAGCCGATTTGTACTATTCTGCTGACCTTCATCACGCTAAAATATTTTTACAATATTAAAATTATGTTGGATGTGAACGTAATATGAAAGTAAATAATCACAAACACCCAAATTAAAGCATTATAGCCTACAACTTTTTATTTCAGGATTAGTACGAAAATATCTTAAATGATGCAGAATTTAATTGTTGAACAGACCTATAAATAAAATTGGTACGAATTTTGTAGTAACTCGTCATCAGTTAGCGCTGCTGCATATAACATTGACACTATACAATAAATTTTAATGGTGATAAATACAAAGTCTGCCTTATTGATACCATAATATGATAGAATAATGTTTGTGGAATTTCACTGGTTAACTTGATAGAGTGGTCTCAAAAAAAAAACGGATAGTTGCAATGAGAAATATTACTATACAATAATTTATAAGCAATTTTTGTGTAATTAGCAATTTTATCAAGAACGACGGAAAACGCGGAAGCTTTCGTTCTTTATCCGTTTTTCTTGGTTTGCGATTATAAAGCTCTTTCTACAAAGGAAATAATTTAGGAAGCAGAATGTTCTATTATAAATGTTTTTAATGTATTATATCTTTTTCCTTTTAAACATCTAACATTACGTTTGTGAGTTTGTAAGATAAAAGTTACTCTATACCGCCTTATAGAAGTTTATTTGAGTTTGGTAGTTCTAAATATTATAATTTTACGATTTGATTATTTAATTCTGGTTTGTTTATTCCTTGTTCCAGACAACACTATTATTATTTTTGAATCGATTCCGTTTGCGATTTCTAGAATAATAATGTTGACTAGAGAGGAGATAAGAATAACATTTTACTCCTCAATGTTAGAGGCTTTAAATAACTAGATTGTTATTTCGTATTTGCATAGAAGAGATAAAAAGATTATTTGGAAACGATCAAAGATTTTTGACATGTATATATTCATACTCATTACCTTCATTTGAATACCAAATATTATAAAAACTGTTACAGCTAACACTAATGGTTGGTTTGGTTAACGCCGTTACTTGTTACGAGTCATAAGATGTTAGAATACGTATGAAACTAAAACGTACAGATACAGGAAAAGTTTTCAGATTATTGAGGATAAACATTAGCCTGTCTCTAACATCTTTTAGAACTACAACTCACTTGTGAACATTTGTCAAACCCGCAAGGAAATTGTGACAGCTTCGTACTGGCTTACTACGGCAGGCAAAGCGATGGTTAGCTAGTGTATCATTACCTATATGTTTGTAGGTAAGTGGGATTATTGGATAGTTCATTATGCGGTGCGTATGGGAGAGCGATGCGTACAAAAACGTATGGCATGCGGCGGTGCGTTAATTTATCTAGCCGGAGAGAGGGCCCACGCGACCGCGATGCCGGCTGGCGCGCGACCGCTTCGCACGGCGTGTTTGTGCGAGTCTATAAATTAAAATAATTATAATATTGTTGCAGATACCACAACCCATCTTGCCGCGAGACTCTCTATCTGCATGTGCTTGTCAGTATGCAAATTTGCATTGTATATCAATGACACGTCAGTCGACGGCACCTTTTTTATATATAAAACATATTTACTTAGACTGTAACTTTTGTCACGCACACACAATCACTATATTTGTACAGGCTGACAGAGTTGGACTATATGCCTATTTGCCGCGCCTCCTTCGTCACGAATTTTACCACGGATATGATTATACCAGAATCGTTCGAATTTTATGAACCGGTTCGTGTCTTTTTATGTTTAAAAATTAGAAAGCTTCTTTTAACTGGCCGGTTGATTGATATTCATTAGTGTTTAATTCGTTTTTCTTCGTCGTTTTTTGGTTTTAATTCAATTCATTGGTGAGACTAGTTTATAACGGGTTTTACAAGTAAAAAAGATGTTTTATAATGCGTTTGTTGATTTTTTAAGTCGTTTATTATTTAGGTTAAGATAGTACATATTTTTATCGTTGCCATTTGCCAAAAAATACTACAGTTATAAGGTAGAGGTAGAAAA
Organism: Pharmacophagus antenor; assembly: GCA_018245475.1. Classification (NCBI taxonomy): domain Eukaryota; kingdom Metazoa; phylum Arthropoda; class Insecta; order Lepidoptera; family Papilionidae; genus Pharmacophagus; species Pharmacophagus antenor. Next base: position 12,293 of record DWQX01005008.1, read on the forward strand.
CATATTTCTAGTAACAAATGATCAAAATTTTTATATATACTTTACAATTTATTTGAAATTCGAATGTGGTAAGAATCAAAAAAGTTATTAATTACTTGTTTTTTAAAATATCAAAACCGGCTTATTTACGCAATTTATTAAAGAAAAAAGAAAATGGTCGTGGTAACCGTTGGCGCTGAGGGGGCAGCTAATGTTCCCCGACGTCAGCCAATTCATCTTCCCGAGACGGTGCTCGTGACGAAGACGGATGCGCGGCTCGCACCACCTGTCGCGGTCAATGCACTGTCGTACAAATCACCTGATCCCCATTACTTACACATCGAGGAGACTAGTATCACAAATAGTTATATAGTCTTCAGTCACTAACGTATGCTTGATTTTAACAAGTTTTAATTTGGAACGAAAGTAAAATCAAATTCATTGGGTTTGAAATTAATATCTATTCGTAATATTATACCTATTATAAAACGTGATATTTATTCTCTATCCTTGTAATTTGTTATAAATTTATAATAATTTTGTATTTTTTTAAGTATTATCTAAAAATTGAATCTAAAAGCCCTGGATTAAAAATAATTTTCCTTTTGTTATCCGTAAGTCCCCATCACCCGCTTTACTTTATTCAAGCCAATCTCGTGCGATATTATCGCGCCTAGTTTCGCAAATTGTCTCCGAGCTGTTTTACTTTACTTTTTATACACCTGAATTTATTTAAAAGAAGAACTCTGTGTGATAAATGAGTTTTCTGGTAACAATAAGAAGAAAATCATTTGATACGGTTATTTCGTATAATCAGTAAATGAGAAAGTTGATTTTAAAAATAATATGCATTAAGTCATTAAGCAATAGAAAGCAATAGATTTGTTATAAATAAAATTAAAATGTATTAGTAAGTTCTCTTATTTGTATAAGTTATCGAAATCTTGATGCAGGTGCTTTAACAAGTTTGCGGTGTTACGAATACGTGCATATGCGTTGGAAAGGCTTTATTTGCTCTCTGAAAATTCTTAACTCATTTGCGAATATTTTTAAATCATTGCAGTGAACACAATAGCTGTCTTTAATGCCTTTTATGTAAAAGAACTCAACATAGTTTGAATAAATTATATATAATTCTATTATCGCGAATCCCTATCCTTACTTTATCTAGCTCAGGGTCACAATTATACTTGTGATATTTAAAAAAAAATCATGAACGGAATTTGAGGACTATGAAAAGTTAATAACGTAATAGAAAACGACCAAAACGAAATTAGTGTCTCATTAGCTAACTGCTTATTGAGACAATTAATTGAAATTATAGTTTTTTTTTGTGTTAATTATATTATATAATAATCTCTTTTCTTTAAAATATGCATAGCTTTCTTTTACGGTTTCCTTTGAGTCAAACAAGATTCAATTAAACATTGATTTGTAATCATTGTTATTTAATAGAAATTAAATTACATTAGAATAGATTGATAATATTCAATCTTTTTAAAAATGTGGACTTTTTTACCAAGGTAGACCAGTATAATTGTAATATATATATATATACACACACACACACACACATTATATATATATATATATAT
>DWQX01005009.1:0-13865 GCA_018245475.1 Pharmacophagus antenor
TATATATACATATATAATACATTTCTCTCTTGTTGACTTTTAGTACAATTTAGTTTAATAACTATCTTTTTAATAGTCAACGAAACAGTTCTTAAGTCAAGTTATCAATTTCTATATTGTTATGTTCACTCATAACTTTTTACGTGGTGATTGCAGTGGATATTTTTTTTGGAGCTCTAAAAAAATATTATTAAATTAAATTATTGATGTTGCATGTTTAACTATTTAGAAAGTAGATTCTTCCATTTTTATTGTGAAGTTTTACATGTATTTATTTTCTATATGTTTAATTGTAAACTTAACTATCGTATTGAATTCGAAAACCCTGTAATTATTCGCTATAAAACTGAACTTTTTTTATTTCTTTCAGTTATGTGCACTTACTAAAAAGAGATTTCGATTGAGAAGAGAACGCTTTTAAATCGTCATTTTCACTCACTGCTAAAACTGTTGAAGAACCGTTAAATTCTCAGGGAACGTAAAATATAAAAATTCTATGAATAAACAAATACCAATTATAAAATAAGGATTAAGTTGAGAAGATTTATTACAGTCGTTGCCTTCTTTGCTTTACGTTTCACGGCTTTCATGTTTTATAACTTCATAAATATAAATTTTTTAATTAAGTAACGAGAGTAAATTGTGATTCAAATGTACCCTTAAAATATTAAAATACATTGGAGTGCAATCAACTAAACAATAAATTAATTTCTTTTTTTCCATTAATCCCGGTGCTGTAGATATTTCTATATTCAGGATAAAACGTTTCGCTTTATGCTTCATCTTTTTTATGGGCAACGGAATACCGTATGAGGCCATAGACGGTGAAGTGTGCTCACCCAGGATAGCTGGCTCTGAAATAAATGACTGGCGGAATACAGCAATGCTGTTATGGCGGCAGATTGTCATTCAGGGTGGTAGCTAGTCAGGCGAGTTTGTGAAACCGTATTACCATCCAGACTCCGCTACTTTCGCTCGGGAATCGAACACGGGACCTCCGCGTTACAGGGCAAACGGGTTGGACACTGCGCCACACAGACGGTCAAAACAGTTAACATTTGGTGCACGATTACATTATAAACATAAATAAATATACATACGTCTACTTAAAATTCCGTGTATAATGTACGCAAGAAAAAAAGGTATATATATTTTTGTAGTTTTATGAGGCGTATAAAAAAATTATAGAAGTATTTAACATTATAATTTATTTATTTAAGCGTTACTTTGAGGACTTCCTTAAATTAATAAACAATTATTCTAATTTCCGCATTGTTTAATAGTAAATATTACAATTAAAATAAAATATGAAAAGCGTTTCGCCACCACACGCGGCGTCTTCAAGAGATGTTAAATGTCGAATGAAGAGATATGCGTGAGGCGGCTTCTTACATCCATATACTCTCACCACTTAGTCAATTTAATGTCCAATTATTTTTAATTTTAAACGATCTCGTAACACAACCCTAACGTCTACCCAAAAGGTGAAGTCTTTTTGAGGATTTTTCCCGACACACAATCTCTTGAGTCTTCACACCTCAGTGAAAGAATTAGCTACACGGTCACTCCGACCGGAACACTGACACGTGCAGATTACTGTTTGTATGCAGCTTCAATAACTGCGTAGACAAAACAAAAATCAGCTATTGTCTAATTTGCGTATGAACTCCACACTATCGGAAGCGCCGGGCACGTTTGCGGCATTTCGAATTCAATTAAAACTCTGAAAACTTCAAGTTCCGATATAATCTCGTCAGCGCGACAATTACGCGATCGGGAATGTAGGGCCCGTTTATTAATTCAACATGTCGCCTTAGAAAATTTCCAGAGCGGGGGCGGCTGTAACTTTTTCAATTAAAAATCCTTCGCGTTGATAATGAAATCTCCACTTAATTTCCTCGCGTACGTCATGTCGGGAGCATCTACTCGTTACCATCTTAAGTTAAGTTCTTTGATTCAATATGCATCGCTGACGATCTAAAATTGTTGCTTGCTTTATATATATCTGAGAAACACATTAAGTTATTTGAAATAATGTACGTTTGAGAATGATTTTTTACATTAAACCTATTAACACTAGATTTACGGACACATTTTTATGGTTTTCTTCTTAAATCTGTTGTAGTTTTGTGCATTATTGTATTGTTATTTTTGGCTGTTTTGCAATAAAACGTATAGAACAATGTCGCCGGAGACAGTACAATAAAATAAAAAAATCAAACACATATCTGTATACGAAATATTTTATTTAGGGTTGGTTCGTCAAAATGACGACTCCAGTAAATCTACTGTTTAAGACTGTGGGCGCTTAAAGTCGATTTACGAAGACTGTTTTTACGATACCGATTGTAAAACATGTTTACTTATTTTTTATTCGATTACAGGCTAACATTCGTTCTCGATTTCACCTGATGTTAATTGACAATAGGGCTGTGGATGGTAAAGGTTATTCATCCAGAATACATCTGGCTCTCAGGTATATGAGTGCCAGAACACAGCAATGCTGTTATGGCGGCAGATTGAGATTGAGGATGGTAGCTAGCCAGGCGGGCTTGGACGTTCCATCCAGACTCCACCACTTTTGTAGCCAGTAAATCGGACCCAGGATCTCTGCGTTATAATACAAGTGGTAAAATTACAGAGTCGCGAAATACGAAACGAAAAGAAGAAGAATGAGGACGTCAAATTAAATGGTGCGTGTGTATTAATTTACTTAAATTTTCACGATTCACACATATCAGTGAATAAAACATGAGAGGGTTGGATACATTCCAGTTTATATATTTCTCTCGCTCCGCGATGACGTCAGCGCAGATCTTTCGTTTGCTACGGCCAAGCGCTCCGCTCTAAGACCGTTTGGTGAGAATTAATTCTTACATTTATATTCACCATTGTCAACCGTTGTTACAAACTTACTTCGTTTCACGGTCCTTATCGTTTACCTTCTATCAGGAATGAATTCTGACAGCTCCCGTGACGCACCGTTGTAATAACAAGACAAACGACAAACGATGAAACTCCCGGATTCGATTCCAAGACGTGACTAATAAACGACAAAAAAACAGTAGAAGTATTTGTGAATAGCCTACTTCTATTGGTAAGCGGCTTTCAGTCGAATCCTGGCATTCCATCGCCATTCTTCTAATAAAATAATGAAAGATGATTGTAGCTCATTTTGTTAAGCCTAACGTATATTTAAAAACAAATTGCGTCACTAGGGTGATAGAAAAGAAAATTCGTTCGAATTTCGAACATTGGGCCATCGCGAGGTGCAAACGAAAATAGCACAATGAAAACTGTGACATTAAAAGTGAACCTCTCGATGAAATGTTTTTGCACAGTGGCGTGGTTATTAAAATGATTATTCAACTCCTGGCGCGATAACCGAGAACAATTGAAATAATTCCGCTGCGGAATGTGTGAGTGCGTTAACGAAATGCATATTCCGGCGGCGAAGTTGTCCCTCGCCCGGATTAAGCTGACGAATTTTGTTATAGCATTTTGTGCGCGGTCGTTCAACATTTACACAATGCGGAAATTAATTTTGCTCTTTACATACATTTTAAAATATGTAACAGATCAATGTATGGAAAAAAAGAAGACGCAGTGTCGGTAGTATGGCGTAATGATTTTGTAAAGAGGAAATATTCTTATCACAAATGTTTTTCTTCATATTACATTTAAGGCTTCGATGAAACCGGTGGAAAACTTATCATTCAAATATTCAAATATTTATTTGGAAACATTAAAGCAGTTATATTGACACTAATAAAATGAATTACGAAAATGATTTTTCCGCGTATCCAGACTCATGAAAAACGAACTCTTTGAACACATTGTGACAAATTGGAAAAAAAAAATTACTCCAGCGTCAAGATAATTGACAAGCTTATTACCACTTCGGTATCCCGATGGGATTGGATATAAAACACTCAATTAAAGAAAAAAAACGTTCAGTACCAAACGTATAAATAAAGTAAAACAAAAACCCCGACCGACAGATCCGGTAATAAGTGGAGCTCATTAGCAATTCAGTTCCGTCTAATTAGCATTCGACTAACCGAAATTGCGGTTCAATTTAACTGAAGATCTCCCCCCCCTTCCCCACCGCCCCCCTCCCTCACCAGCCCCCGTCACGACTCGAACCCACATTCGCGATATAGATTGATGTTTACACCGGCACGAGAGCCCGCGACGCCTTTGAAGCGCACACCACACCAACAAGTACACCTAATCACTCTCGCGACAGCCGAAACTGTTTAATTTAGAATCTTATTGAGGCACGTGTGTTTACTGGAACGTATGCTTAGACGATTGATTAGAAATTGAAAATAACTGTATTAACTAATTTTCGTATTAGTTCATTGAAACGATGGACGACTGGCATTCGTCCACTGTGCGTTTGAGAGCAACATTTTACCACGCCAACAACTGTGTTATCAGTTGTCGCCAGCGGTGTTTTCGGATCGTTACGACTTGAGGAATTTCAAGAAACGAGCATACTCCCATATTAATGACCAACAACGCAGCTGCGACTGCCTGAGCGTTGCGGCTGTCTATGAGACTGATCACCTTCCATCGCGTGAACTATTCGTTGGTCACGTACTCTCATTGTAAAAAAAAAAAAACTTTGCGAAACTTTTTCACTCAAAAAAATTAAAATTTATTTCTCTAATTACGGTTAAAGTACTTGTACAATATGTACGCTTTTCGCCAATGCACGCGGCATCCTCAGATGTTGCGGGTTCGACAGCTCGACGAATTTTTTTCATATACCAAAGACGGTGAGCTATAGGTCTAATGGAAACAACTAAGTGCTAGCTTTGCTTATTCACGCTCGATATCACGAATTAACCGTTTGCGGTTGGAAGGCGCTGCGCCGCCAACACTATTCACGCCTCGTATCTTTGTTCTATTTCGTTAATACTATGTAACAATTAAGCAGTTTTGGTTTTGATTAGCTGTTCATATTTTTTTATGAAGTGGCAAATGTCATATTGTGACTAAGGTAAGTTAAAATTAATAAAATTCGTCGACCGCAAAGGGGTAAGTAATTATGTTAAAAGTGTTTATACTTTAATTTTTTCAAAGTGCTGACTACATAATACGTGAACTGTGTGCATTCGCACTAAAAGAGACAATAAGAAAGGTGTTAATGAATATTTATAAAAATATTACGTTAATAAATAAATATACGTTTTTTTTAAGCGGTTATGGGCTAACACTTGGCTTGGACTCCGTCCGATTTTAAGTGATATATATAAACATAAATTGTGAGGCGTATCCGAACAGAATACTTCTGGCTCTCAAACGTATGACTGCTGGCAACACAACAGAGCTGTTATGGATAGACACTTAGAGTGGTAGCTAGACAGATGGATTAGTAAAACCCTACCACCATCCAGACTCCAGTACTCTTGTCGCCCGGGCATCGAACCCGGAACCTCCGTGTTACAAGGCAGGCGGGTATACCACTGCGCCACGGAGGCAGTTGGATGAAATACATTTAAAACGCACGTAATTACGAAGCAGAGTTTTGAAACACTTTAACGTTCAGACTGTCCGTCCTCATGGCTACAGCGTTCTGCGTTGGGCGGTTGAAAATCAATCGCAGCCTTTGTCATTAGTTTCGTTTCAATTAATACAAGCACGCCGAGCCGTTAGATTGGTTAGATAAACGCGAATTAATACGGAATATTTGATGCAAATGTTTGTATAGTGAATGGACAGTCATTTGTTTAATTATAATAGAAATTACGTGATCCAATCATGCGTAACGTTTTCATCATATACAAGGCGTAATATCGCTTAGAAGTTTTTCTTTTTAACGCATGGTGACGTTTGGAATGTTGCTATTACTAAAATGTTTTTCTAGGTGTAATGATTTGACATCATCCTGTACCCATTACGTCACCTGTAACTGCGAAATTTTAATGCGTTCGTACGTGTGTGTGTGCGTAGTATATACGATTGAAATACGCGTAAAATAGCAAAACTTTTTCTTGTTTTAATAAGTAAGATAACTAAAATTAAAGCATAAATTAATAACTTATAATAATAAACAGTTAATCAAAAAATAAAGATGTAACATCACGACAGGAATATGCTGAAAGAAAGTAAATTAACAAAAACGAAGTAAATTGTTTACATACTTATAAAAATTAGAAGTAATTTAATAGAATGTTATAATTTCAGTACATTCATTAGTTTTAATGTTAATGACGAACTATAGATAATATTTTCCATCTATATTTATATGTTAATGAAACGAAATAATGAATCATTAATGTAAATAACAGTGAAGGTAAATAATGAAATCCATTACGAAATGCAGAAGCGGAAGGAGGAACAAGCATCTGAGTTATCGCTGACAACTGGATTAAACATTGATCAAGATTCAAATTACACAGAATCTTGGCTTCAGTAACAATGGAAATTAAATCATAAGCGCAGAGCGTTAAACTATATTTTCCAAATTATGTTTGGAAATATAGTAATGAAAAAGCATCGCAGTTGTTCTATAATCTGTTACTTATGCTATCTTTATATAATATTGTGATAAAATATATATCTATACTTATAAAATTTGAAGACTTAACTAGTTCACTGACTAATTGACCTACATATCAAAGCAAAGCCTTAATCGATGTTCCTATTTATATACACGAAATTTGAAAGGCACGATCTTCGTGATGTCTTGTGAGGGTCTTGTGAAATTTCCTCCCTAGGGAAGGAAAGAGGATGGGGGGGGGGCGTTAAAATTTCAAAGAAACTTTATTCTCCGAGTCGATGGGCTCTAAAATTGGAGGGAAACTTACTAGAGGGGGATTAATCTTAAACTAAATAAAATAATTATCACTGTTAGAGGAGCGAGCGGACGGCTGCTAATTATTATAAATATAAATTAATTAAATTATTCATGAAGTTTCATATTATCGTAGTATAATACAGCAGGAGCGTATTTAAAGTTATGATATATACCTATTTAATGTTTTCTGACAAGTACGGCTTCTAGATCCGTGGCAGAATTTACACGCTTTAAGGATTTATTTAAATAAAATGTAAACTGTAAGTGATGGTGCACAATCTTAATACTTAGACCAAAGGGCAAAAGGAAATGCCGATTTACCGCTCGGTATATCTACAACGATCATAGCGTTGCGCCGTAGCTCCGTAGAACCATCGGTTCGTAGCACCGTAGCCAGCAGATGGAGCCGTGTTGTCGCGTAATGGAATCACAAGCGACGGGTTTTCGATTTACACAAGTCTCAACTTTGAAACAGCGATAACTACAATGCACTCAGCGACGAAGCTGCTAAGTTCCCGATCTATTCAACTGCGATCTGTACAGTTCATTAAAGTTTTAGTCTACGGCTACAATTGATAGCATCGAAGCTCTTTCACGTGAACTTAAACGCTACGAATTTGTTTTTGCAGCTTCGTGTAATGTTGTATTTTGTACATATATTACGACGTGTGAAAATTAATTATTATCTAGAGGTAAATTTGCATTTTTACTCGTAGCTTACTCCTGTTATTCATCATAATGGTTTATGGGCAATTATTAGAATAAGAGTCTATGGACCCGGAGATTGGTACACATATTATAAGCAGATTAATCCTTATAAAAAATACCCTGCTCAGTCAAGGTGAAGATTAGCGGATTTTACAAAATTTATATTATGTAATATTAAAATTAAACAATAATAAGTAATACTTAAATTTAAAAATTGCAATCTTCTACAGCTGTCTATGTTTGCACATAATTACAAAAATTCTTAAAATAAATGATGTCGCTTTTCTTATGAACCATACAATTTTATAGTTTCTTTTCACTCATAACTTTACACAAACAAAACCGGACCGGAATTATTTCAACTCCAGAATACAAGAAAAGAAAACATTTAAAAAGTTACGTTCAAAAAATTTCTGGAGTTCCAGTGTTGGGGTGTTACGTTTGTGTGAAAGTTGTGTGACAGAATGTATTGTGTAGTGTTGGCAATACTGTTCTAAGTACCCCCGCCGATTTCTTATGAAAATGCGGATACGTCTAGGAATTGGCTCTTTTTTGTGAAGTGTAGCGGGTGCTTGGATTTCTAAACACCTTGATTATTGTCGAAAGTATGCAGAACATTTGTAATTGTTTTAACTTATCACTTAAACGTTAAAAATCGACCATTAATAATGTTAAATTTGTCACTAAAAATTACCCATTTGTGACATCTATTTTTTAATAATTCTCCATTAGCGAATCTAATGGTTGACTATTATTCGAAATTGTCTTATTGCGTATAAGTATGTATTAGTATGACGAATCGCGGACGTATTATGAACGTGTTTAGCGAGCGATTCGCTCCGAGCCGCTGCGTTCCTGGTCGATCTTGGCACTGGATCAGTGCGACATATATTTACACGTTCCTCGCATTATTGCAATAATACGTTATTATTGAAACCCTGTAAATCCGCTTAGACTCACAAGTGCCGTTACCACGGGCCTGCGTGGCTTAGATAGTTATTTTATTATGCCATAAGGCTTAGCGCGGTCGGCTGGCGGCCAATACCGAGTTCAGATTGCATCTCTGGCCCGATACTTGACACTCCGCAGACTCACTCCGGCGTAAGTTATTTGTATTTTGGCAGCCATTAGTGCGACACTCCAAAGTTAATGCTATGAATCACGTTCAAATTGAAAGCGGAAATTCACTTCCGTTTCTTCCATTTTACATTAATATATTTTTTATTTAACGAAAGACCAAAACATGTATAGGACGTTCTCCTGATAATAAGTTAAACAGACGCACCGTATAATCAATAATGAAAATACATCAATTATTAACTGTACAAAATTTTAAAATGACCACAAAAATTATGAGGGGGGGGGAGAAAATGACGTCATATGTGTATATAACCAGGCTTACCCTATTGGTACGCAACTGGTCAAATGTGAATTATTTGATCCCTAAATGTGATAACATTGTTTACAGATATTGAATTACTTACACGAAATTATATTTATCGGAAAACTAGAGTGCAAAAAATAGAAAGTGCTTTTCATAATTGGGTTGTTTAGATTGGTTCTTGTATTGCATTCTCAAATAAAAATGCTTAACTTACAATTTTGAAAAATTTTATTTTTTTTCCTACCTCTTAACACAAAATCATAATAATTGCTGCTAAAACTGAAATCTATAAGAAATCATTGAATCAAAACCTACTTTGTTCAGTACAATAAAAGGTAGAAAACATTCGATAATTTAAAGCATCTCTATCTGTATTTATCATTCGACGTTCCGCTCCTTTGTGTACAAAAAAACACCACTTACAATAAGGCACGAGACCGGTCTATGGCATTTGTATCCATGATCATGGCATTGTCGAGTCATACAGAGATTAAAGCCGGTCGGTACGCTTGCTCTCCCTTGTTTGAATCACGAACAATCTCTTATGAGAAACTCGAAAACTGTCCCGTTTCCTATTCTTTAAAAGAAAATACGCGAAATAAGGAACAATCGTGCGTTTAAGGGGCCTCCGAAAGTCGATGTTCTTTTTACGCCCATAATGTTTTCATTGAGAATTGTATAACTTTTAACGTTTCAAAAGGGATAAAACACTTGACTATTGTGTTTTTTTTTTTTTAATTTTTATAATGAAAAGATTAAAAGTACTATCATTCCTTGTTCAATTTAATGTAACAACATTTTAAAAGAAGTAGCAACTTCCTGATTATGTTATTTAACCAAGATGTAACTAAGTATGTACGACTATTAAGATATATTTATAAACAACATTTTAATCCAAAAACATCTTTATTGATAATATTAATTATTATTAAATATTGTTAATTAATAGAGTAAAGAAAAAAATATTGTCTTTCACTATACAGTTTTTCGTTTAACGGTTTATGTTTAGAAGTTTTATAGTTGAAAATGTTATGGTTTAGTTAATTAAAACATTCAATTTATTATTTCAAATACAATATCGCTTTCGGAAAATTTTTCAACACTACATTTCACACTATTTCGTTTAACACTAGATTTACTGACACGTTTTTGTACTTTTTTATTCGAGTCTTGTTATTTTGTACAATATCCCTATTTTTACTGTTTTGGAATAAAATGTATAGAACAATGTTGCCAGAGGCAGTATAAAAAAATTAAAAAGTCAAGCGCCTATTACTATACGAAACTTTTTATTGTCCGTCAAAATGAAGAGTTCGGTTAATCTATTGTTAAATAAAATAAATCCATTTTTGATAACTTAAAGATTATTAGGTAAAATAAATTAAGACAACTTATTTCCGTTTATCGACTCAACTTAGTTAAAGCTTTATTTAAGCACGTCAGTCCCAAGGTCGACTCAAATCACTCGCTAACACAAACTACCTATTGAAACAATTGTGGTTTAGAGGATTTAATGTATTACAACAATTTTGTTTATTTATACATTTTGACAGGAAACTTTGTTAGTAACATTCACCCCTATGAAGGGCATCAAATTCTTTAACCGTCGATAAAGAGGTAGTTCTCAAAACGAGTCCTATAATTGTCGTCATAGAGAATATAATCATGAAAACCTTGTCAGTGGTATAGTGGAGGGGAAAAGGGCCCAGGTCCACAGTTCGATGCGCTGGTCTGGCCAGATCCACAACGCTGCTCCTCCGTCGACGCTCTCCGAGTGATCAGAGATCTAACAAAATGGCGTAACATCGTGGCCACGAAAGTGATGAATGGTGATTATCACGACCTTCAGAAATGTGTAACACGATTATAGGAGGTTTACTCCGTTACCCATTAAAAAAAAAATTAATAGTCTTTTAAATTCCACCGTTATCATAGCATGTGCGAACCGGAATACACTTGAAATGCTAAATTTAATCAAGTTGACGCATCGATCCGCATTTGCCGCGGTACAGCGGCAGGTGCGGTTGACGTGCGGTGAAATATTCAAATTACTAGTTGAATTGAATGTCTACTAGCACTATGAAATATCCGATTCTCAAATAAGATTTTTCTGCTTATATTTTTTATCAAGAAATGATAGAGAGAATTTTATCAAGATGATTTTTATCAAGAAAGAAAGGGACAATTTAATACTAGATTTATCGGAACCGTCATTTTGACAGATCTACACTACGTGAAAAAATTCGTATAACAATATCCGTTGGACTTTTTTTTATGCCGCCTCCGGCTACTTTGTTCTATATATTTAATTGCTAAACAGGAAAAATAAGTATACAACAATGCAGAGAATTATTACAGACTCCAAAGCGAAAACCGTAAAAATGTGACGGTAAATCTAGTGATAATACCAGTGACAGTACCAACATGCCGGCCGAAATATTCGCCTTAATTTTAAACGAAAATGAATAATCAAAATATATAACTTATAATCGATTCATGGCTGAGTCAGCAAATTTAAAAAAACTTGTTAAAAAAAAAGCATCTAATAGTTTTTTATAAGAAACACATTTGAATTGTGCCATTTTAACAGGAGGCCTGTTTTCGTTGATTACACTTTTCATCGTTTGATATAATATATATAAACATATGAGACACATCCATCGGAAGCAGTTACATTTGTTATAAATTTAATTATTTGATCGATGACCTGGTGAAGATAGCGGGGAAAGGCTAGATGCGGAAAGCACAAGGCCGAAGGGAATGGAGTGCATTGGAAGAGGCTTACACTCAGCATTGAACGGCAGTGGGCTGAGAGAGAGAGAGAGAGAGAGAACTTAAACAAAAAAATAGAAGAAAACTTCACTAAACTGAAAAGAATATTTCGCACGCGAAACATTTACAGAACGCTTTCGTTCAACAGTTAAGTTTAAAACTTGAATACTTTTAACCTTAACTGTTCAACAGAAATAATTTTCCGCTTCTTATCTGAACCTCAAAAGTTTCACGGTGAAGTTGAAAATAAAAACGAATTGGCTGCACACTCCCTTACGAAAACGAAATTACTGTAAAGAGAGACAGATAGAGAAAAAGAGAGAGCGAGAGAATGAATAGAAAAAAAACATAATCCCTTTACAGTTACACTAAGCGTTCGTTTCTAAAATTTCGAGTGGGGTAGGGGTAAAGGTGGGGGAGGGGGGTTTCTAATTTAAAATTCATTCGTAACTCGCGGTAGTACGTGGCAGAAGCCGCGGCGGTGGCAAAACATCCCCAATTGAAATTCTGACCGGGCTCGCAGCCGCATCGCTCGCAGGGTTGTCAACGACTTGGTTTACTTGGTAAGAATATATTCTTTGTAAAATAAAGAGTGATGAATAAGACGATAGCACAATAACTATACAGGAGAAGAAATAAATTTGTTAGGTGTAAAACTATAGTTTCTCATTCACACAAATATTCCGTGACGCAGTGGTTACCTCTTCGTCTCATAACACAGTGGAAATGAATAAGATTCTTGGACGTAATGCAATCTGATCACTAGTTACCACTCTTAATATTAATTTGCCGTCTAAAACAGCATTGCTGTGTTCCTGCAGTAATACATGTGAGGGTCTGAGTATTCTGAATGAGTACGCTCCACTATCTATGGCCTCATTGTCACTAAAAATAAAGTGTTAGCCCATTGCATATAAAAATCAAGTATTTAATTTGATTGACGTATCAACTAATTATTATAATATTACCAGCGATAAATTATCGAGACACGAAGTCGGTGAAAATAATTTGAAAGCTTAAAATATTAAAAAAAATTACGTATTCTGTAAAGGGAATAAATATATATCTAATAATTAAACTAAAAATTAATTTTAGTTATACCTTATGCTTGTACGAAACTATATTAAAAAATCAGGGTTATATATGTAGCAGATAAAGATATATATCACTTACTTACCACGCATATTAATGATCTAATATAAACTGTACATTTAACATATCGCCGACAAGGAAGGTAAGCCAGATGTGAATAATGCCCTGCTTTGACACGATACTGTTATAAGCGAGCGGGTGTATGAAGTAAAAGGAGTTTAAAAATGAACTCTAATTCAACGCAGTTAATGATTTCAATTGAATGAGAATTCCATTTATTTCCATTAAAAAATAATAATATCGATTGTGATTATGTGATAAATAACGTTAAATATAATATCCATAGTGATTAACATGTTACTAGTAGGTCAGTCATATTGAAGTTTTATTTTATCATATTAATTGAACCTACTTAGGGACGATTACTCAATTAACAAAAGAGAAATATAATTAAATTTCAGTTAAATTAAAAAAAAAAATTCCATCGGTGATCAAGTAACGTTAAGGTAAAGAAATATTAAAATATAACAATTTAAAGATTTCTATGTACATATTAATCTTAATTAAATGTGAATGCAAAACTAGACGTCAACATGTGTGTGTGGCCAAGGGCGTGAAGAGGTAAATTATTGATAAATTTTATAATTATATAAATAATATTATTGCTCAGATGACTACTTAAAGATGAAAACGTTTGGGAATTGATTGCTGTTTTTAGATAGTGCATTCCACATTTCTCGTTTAGATTTACTTAACGAGAAATGTGGAATACTAAACGATACAGATAAAAAAAAATTCTAAGAGTTTTTCTCACTTTTTATTAGAGGATGGCACGCTGCGAAATCAATAAAAAGTCAATAATTGAAAGATTAACCATAAAATTTGATTGTACTGTTCATATTGAATAAGTTAAGGTTGTCTGGAAGAGACTGCTTTCAGCAGTAAGACCGCCTTTTACACTTTTAACGTATTCTTTTACTTTGCTCTATTTGTAACAGTTACCTTCTTTTATTTTGTTTCATGTGTATTTTATTTTGTTTTTGTTATGCAATAAAGACTATTCTATTCTATATTTAACACTAGATTTACTATATATATATA
>DWQX01005010.1:0-13861 GCA_018245475.1 Pharmacophagus antenor
TATATATATATATTCCAAATTTTATGCAGACCAATGAAATAATTTATCCATTAATAACTTTGAATATCGTGAAAATGCACTTTTTGCCGAAAAAAATACTATCTCTTAAATTATTATCTAAAGGTTTACCTCGTATAGAAATGAATTGCACTTTTTAAATGTTGTAGTCTTTATTTTAATATAACAAAAAAAAAGACAAACCCCCCGAGAGTTTCTTGTCAGATCTTTTCAGAGGGCGTGCTACGAACGGACAGTTAATAAAATATGACAAATAAAATGTGAAAGTAATGACGTTATTTAATAAAAAAAAATGAGTTTGAACTAGATATATATAGAACTATCTGGGGACGAAAAATTTAAATTCCTTTGTACAGTTTTTTAGATATATATGGTGAGTTTATTGCACAGGTGACTATTCCGGATCCGGGAACTCCCACAGAGAACGCGCAAACTGAGTGGTCGTTCTCAGTGACGGGACTGAAACTCCAAGGTGCAACCGTCAAAGGCAATCGTTTGCTCCTGACCAACACTATAATGGTAGATCTGCCACTCACCGTTCTCACTTGGGTTCGGTAAGTATTATTGTTGAACAATAAGAAATTATTTATAACGTTTTTTTGCTGTTGTGTATGAAATTAATTTCTAAAGTCTAAGAATTTGATCATTTGACGAGGCGGCACTAGCTACAGCTAATGTAGTATAAAAATAAGTGTACGTTATATAGATGAGATTTTTGTAATATAAAAAATGTTTATCAATGTTATATAAAAAAATAAAATTGTTCGAACATCGTAGTCTATGCTACGGCGACACACCAAGCACGGCAAAACTGTAAAAACGAAAATTTCTTTAATTTATAAAATATTTTTCTTGGTATTTACGTTTTCATCACAGTTTTAGAAATTAAAAAAAATTCTACTACGGAGGTAGTTTCAGTGTGTGATTTATACGCGGATACTAGTACATTGAGGTATCTGATATTGTACTAGTGATTTTGAAACAAATTTAAATATGGTGACATAACATAGGTTCTGTGTATAATTGCTATTGATTAATGTATTAACTACACTTGAAAAAGAGGTCAAGTGATAGCCCAAAGCTGATAAAAGATCTTGTTTATATGGATCAGTAGTATTCACTATAGGCAGATAAGTTGACATTAAAAATAAAGAAATCAATAAATGTCCAGGGGTCCAGAGGCAGCGAGCAGCGGTCAGACACTGACGCTGCCGGTGTACCTCAACAGCGCGCGCTCTGAGCTGCTGTTCACCGTGCGGCTCCCCGTCGCGGCCGGGCAGGAGCCACACGCCTTCTACGAACGGGGCGTCGCCCTACTCACCTCTACTGCACTCAACTGAACCTCACACATACATAAATGACTCAGCTGTATTATTTTTTCTAAATATATTAAATTTTAATTATTTCAATATTATTATTACAAGAAAAATGTTTTAATGATATACACACTGTTTCTCAGTAGAATTATTTATTATCATACCTAGTGAGATATTTATGTAAAACTATGTTTATTTATGTTTACATTATTGTGAAAAGAAATGTATGTACTCTATATTATTACAAAATAATAATAATCAAATGTGTTTAATATCATTATTTTTCTTTAGTTTCTACCCGAAGCGTGACAAGGGAAAACTATACATAATGAAAGTATGCATAACTAAACCATCTCATTTTTTCTCTCTGTCTGATTGTTAGCAGGCTTTATCTCATGAATCATAATAGGTAACATACTATAACAAACAATAATGGATTAGTTTAGAAAAATACACCTAGTAAAAGATATTTTAACAAAGAAATCAATAAATGTTTTTTTTTATTTCATCTTAGATCATCAATAACTTCAGGCATTTAAAAAAAATCTAACATTTTTAAAATCGTCCAAGAGAAAGGCAAAATAAGATGAAAATGGATCACCTCAATAAATTTGAATCTATAGTAAAATATCTTATGACAACAATGTAAACAGCATTTACCTTGTGAAATTCTTCAAGTTGAATTCCATAATGTGGTTCAGAACATATTTTTTGGCACTTATTTGGAGCCCATAAATAGATATAAAAGAAGCATAAATAAAGACTAAAACAATCTAACATGTAACTATCCTTCTTATGGAAAAATAACACATGTTCTTTAGCAGCATATTTTACAAAGACTCAGTTTCTTTAAGAAAAAATTTTTAAATGATGTTTATGTTTTTGATTCACCAGTAACATTGACTTGCCTGTCCTAAGGAAAAAAATTGAACACTCATGTCGGTACCATTTACCACTATATATTTTATATTACAGGCAAATATTCTTGCTCATACCATTTAAAAATAAACCTATTTAGTGTTAGAGTTGTACTCCATCTGAGGTGTTGCGAGCATCCAGTCTTGACATAAAGCTTATTTTAAATGATATACACATATGGATAAACTACTATGATGGAGATCATAGGTAATGAAAATAGATTCAAAATAATGTTAAATTGTTTATATTGCAAGTTTTATACAAGCATTTAGATATTAAGCAGTGCCATCTATGAAGTTGTTCATTTAACTATTTCCTGGCAGTCTTAATTTTTTTAGTTTATAGGTAATTTAGACTTTCAATTATTACTAATATCTATCTTAATTTAAAAACAGATTAATTGTGAAGTATTTAATTGACATTCCTGCTGTTTTGATTTTAAAATAATGTACAAATTATATGAACAGTAATTAGTTATAGCCTCCATAATTGTTTTGTCATTTGTTATAAAAGTCACTGTTGGTTCTTTAAAAGGCAGTTTGTCACGAGCTATTGAAAGGTGTTTTCTGCTGGGATAAACAATGTACACCAACTATGGTGAATTTGATTACTACCAACCAGACAGGATTCTGACTCAACAGTAGCATTTACTTCATAAAGAAAGTTATATATGGTTCAATCTAACAATAAATAAAATTCTACATTTTATGAAACATTTATTAATATGAAACTAAAACATAGAGTAACACTTACTACTAAATTATAACTCACTAATTTCTTCAATGTTGTTATTAAAATGAAGACTATATACAGTTATTTTTCTTTTTCCTCCATCTCCCATGGCCTAGGTCCTCTTTTATTTTCCCAATTGTCAATATCTAACATTTTAATTTCTTCATAGACTTTTTCTAAAGTAACCTCTTTTGTTTTATGAAGGCCCATTTTTTCAAGTTCTTCTTTACTGACATGTTTTACATTTGAATATTGATACCTGTTTAATAAAATATACAATAAACTCTTACCAGAAAACACAATGGTTTTTGATTTAGAAAATTATGCTATGTATTTTTAAACTCTAAAATTGTTAATGCCAGGTGTACAAAGGTTTTCACCTGTAAAAATTAGATTTCTATTCTAAGTTAATTCAGCAATAAACTTACTATTGTTTCGTAGAGGCATTTTGAAAATATGTATTTTTATAGATTAAGCTTATTTTCATTCTACATATACTGTTCTAAAATATTTAAGTTTTTTTCTTTAATAAAATTCTATCCCTTGATGAAAACTGGCTTCCCAAGAATATTCTAATTGACCAGTTTCCACGAAAATATCGTTGTTTCCATTAAAGAATATTATTTATGTACGTACCTAATTTGTGTCCACTCTCTCAAACCAAACGACCCCCCTACAACAAATAATAAAAAAGGCAATCCGTATCTTATAGACTTTCTGTTGCTATATAATAATAAAGTGTTCCGGAAAGTATCTAAACGTGAAAACAAATTCTTAACAATGCTAGTCATTTTTAGTTACAAAAAGAAGAAGAACCAATATTATTAAAATTATCAAAGGCCGCCTCATAATATATAATCATAAATGATAAAATAGAACTGATACTTCATAATCACTGTTATTCTGACAGATGTCAACTTTATTTTGTCGTAAATATATGCCCTCCTAACGTACCATCGTATCGATGTATCGCTTTTTTATTTTTAGCTAGCAAACAAACGAGCAGTTCACGTGATGGAAAGTGAAAACTGTCACCCATACCGCAACATTTGGGAAATCGTAGCAGCATTGTTGTATTATCGCATCAAAAACAATAATGATAACAGTTTATTTTTTTAAAACAATTGATATGAATTATTTTTCATTTATAAAGATGGCATACAAACACGCAATTTTTTCCTCTATTGGGTTGTAAATCAATTTTGTTAATATAAAGTAAATAACTCACAAATTTTGTTAAAAAAAAATTCAGGTAATGCAGCAATATAGGTCTTTTAATATAATTATTTCGGTCATATCAGGAATATGTGAAATAATTATTCATAACACATTACATTATTTACATGTTTTGGAATGGCAAAAAATATTTTGGAATAATTACAGCTAATAGTTTGATATTACCTAACATCCAACAGTTCCTTGCAATCCTGTTGTCATAAAAATGTTTAAACAATGAAATAACCGCATCATCGTAAGCCACCAATTTTTTTTTTAAATTAGGCGTATTGCTTACGACTAATTGTTTATTTTCATTTCCAGATTTATGTATAAGTAAAAAAAATTCTAGGTTCTACCTATTACATAGAGTGGCAATAACGTAGTAAGTCACAAAAATAAATTTATAAAATGGCGGATAGCAGCAAGTGACGTATGTGTTGTGTTTGTGAATTTGTACAAAATTTTTAGTGCTGTGATTGAATAATGAATTAAGAACTATTTTATGCAAATTCCGAGATTGTTTAAAATATTTACTATTACGTGGTGAGTTTTTTTTAATTTAAACAGTTTAGTTATTCGCATGCCTAATAATTTATCACGGCGTTGGGGCATTAAGAGTTGTAGGCGGACGACTTTTAAATTATATATCTCCGTTTTTTTTCATTTCGGGGGTTCATTTTGTTCTGGTGACTTTCAAAAGATTTTATATTTTAGACACATTGTATTATTACAAATTATAAAATTTCAAAAGCTTTAAAAAAAAAAATTAGCAAAATATTGTAGTAATATAATCTATTCGTCTTATGTAGTACTATTTTATTTATCATTTAGGTACACTTTTTACAAGTTTTACTGAAAATATGAAGATTTGTGTCACCAATAGGATTTGGAATTGATTTTTAACTTTCCTTAGCACTGCTCTGAGCTGATTTGATATAAAATATTAGTTGTTTATGCTTTAAACTAATATTTCTTCTTCATTTTCCAATAAAAAATCCATTGCTATCAATTATTTCATGTCATTATCAAAAAAATCAACAGATTCTCAGCTATTTTGTCATCTGAAGAGAAGCTTGTTTTCTATAATGTGGGAAGGGAAACTACATTGTTTATTAGGTCTTACTATATCTCAGTAGTTGTTTTGTGGCTTTTGTGTAATTATTATAGAGTAAATTTTGAGTTTTTTAGTTTATTTGTCCAATTAGTATGTTTTTCATGGAAGTAGAAGGTATTTATTAATTTATAAGGCTATATAAACTTATAATTTCTATTTCTACTAAAAAAAAACTCTTGAATTATAAAAATCCTTCACAGTTTTACAGTTACTACTGCAATTTATAGACAGACCAGTAAGAACAAGTATTTTTTAAAAGAAACTTTAAATTGTAATGCCTCATTTCCTCATTCCAGAGTAACAGCCTTGAGTTAAAGTGAAAATGTTAAATCTGTGATTGCTTTTACAGTAACTTCAATTTAATTGTTATTACCAACAAGTTTGTAGTGCTATATGTAATTTCATGCAAGTCATGTATTAACAATGACTTAGCACATTGTCAAATTGCCATCTGCATTATAATAGTTTTAATTATTAAGAGATTATATTAGCGGTTATGTGAATATTACTAACATTCCTTGGTAGAAAAGGTTTCATCATGTAAAAGCACAGTGTTAAATAAAATTAAGAGCCCTTTTAATTAAAAATGAAACTAATTTTCCATGTCATCATTTTCAAGTTTTACTATTATCTGGATATATGTTTTAATAACACAGGTGTAATAATCCTTTGCAATCGGAACAATTTTGAAAATTGGCTCCCACCTCTATAAACTATTTATTTTTTATTACATTATGGTAACAAGCAAAATATTATGCTGTAATAAATTATTTCTGCATAATTACTAAAAAATAATGTCTCATAAGAGACGACATCTGAGTGATATGTTGGAATTATGATGTCATGTGAGAGGTATCAGCAAGCGCAAAGGGATAATTTTGTTATAAATCTGAGGAAATCTTTAAATTACTTGTTTTATAAAAATATTTACAATTTTTCTAAATATGATTCAATGCTTTTCTGGATTATTATTTATCCTTTCTTCAACTGAAATGTTTGCAAAGTAGCAAGGGAAATATTTTTACGCTTTTTAAAAATTATGAATAATATGTAGTTATTGTGTTTTGTATCTTGATTTTGTTAATCATAAAATATCTGTGGGAATTGAATGCACGACAGTTTATAAATTGTGCCACATGATTTGAATTAAAAAAAAAAACTATTATAAATGTCCTCCTGCCAATGCATTACAAAAGAAAACGCGATGTATGAAAAATACAAAATTGACACCTAATGTAATAAAAGAGTAGCGAAAACATTACTATGGCAAGCCTAGTGACTCAGAAAGCCCTTGATGTTCATATTCATAAAAAAATTATTCATAATGGTGACTATACAAGAGGTCGGTGATGACATCACCGCAAGTTTCCGACATATGTGGATCTAACTCCACGAGCACGGTTCACCTCGCGAGTAATTGCTTCAACTGGTCGGATGGACATCGCGGAACGTTGTGACTACATATTAAACGTTTCAAATGTTCATAAATTATCCTCTTGTTCGAACGATTGATATTTTATTTTATTTCCTTTTATTAATAAAGTCAAATATTTGCCATCAAAACTGCTTCGCTGTGTTTCGACAGTCATGAGAGCTAGAAATATTATAGCCGTACACGCTTGACCATCTGTAGCCTTATTGTCACTTAACATCGGTTGCTATCGTGGTCAAGTTTTTTTTTTCTATAAGTAGAGCAGGTATATAAGCCAACAGATAACGTGATGGAAAGTGATCATGTACAGAACCAACAATCAGGGTTCGCAGTTGAATTGCCGATCTTTAAATAAAAGTGTTATCCTATAACTTAAAATTAAGTCGGTAGGGCTTATGTACTTTAATATATTCTACATGATAAAAGGTATTTTTTGCTGTGTGCCGGCCTCGTATTGATGGACGAATGTTGATGGTAGGAATAGGTGTAACGACGATCTGGTGAAGATCGCCTAAAACCGCTGGAAGCAAGCAGCCAATTGATTTAGAGATACATGAGGAAAGCCAATAGCCGGTAGTTGGCGCCTATGGTGGATAATGATTATAATCTTAAGTAATCAATTTCCATGTCGACTTATTTCACTCGGACTACGAATTTTCTAGGTTTCTTGTTTTAGGTTTTATGGCAGTGAGCGCAATGTGATACTCTGTGTAAACTAGTTCCTCTGTTTTTTTGGGTATACGTTCCGTTTGTCGCAATGTCGTATAGAAACGAGACACGCAGTGGCGTGCATGTACGGCTGGCCAGAGCTCTTATATACTCATCTATATATAAAATTAACGTATCACGTGATTACATTATTTATCTAAATGGTCGCGTTTAGACTTTGTAACATTTGTGATTTGTTAATTTTAGGGCATTATTTTGCTTAATTCTTTGAGGCACGGTGGGATTAGTTTCCCACCTTTTTCATGTATTTCACGGCGCATTGGGACATTATTAGTCCCACCTAAACATCTTTCCGTAGCTGCATGTGCATAGGTTTATATTTCGCCTTATTTATGTAAAACAGTACGTAATGTCTTCAATCAATGTTACAAATGTATTGCTATTTTGTTATATTTTCATATGATATACATTTATTAATGAAAATATAGCAATTTTCTTTCATTTAAACCCCGAAAAAGTTCCTGTGTAACATAGGTCTATTTTTGATCTGAAATCCTGTGCCTCAAAGAGTTAAATGGGGTATGACGGGCTTTCGGACTTGTATAGGAGTATCGCCGCTGGAGATTTAAGCCATTAACTACCAATGTTTTTTATACTTTTGATTCAACTTTTATTGTAAACGAAGATTTTCTTTATTTGTCCGCTTCCTGTAACGAAACAACACACAGGATACACACTGTCCACCACCCGCTGTGTACTGATGAGTATAGAATGTAATTAAATTGTCAGGGATGCTAAATAAACTTATGGCGCCAATTGCTGTACGTGAAATTCCAATATCGCCAAATGGAGATCCTGGCAGTTAATGGGTTAAGAGTTGTACTTGCACGAATGGAACATTACATTACGATGTCATGCAATAATCCCGTCGTGAATGTAGTGCCGGAGTTAGTCGTCGCGCCGGTACTGGACGGACGCGTCGTCGGTCACCGAGCATTGCGGGCCACGTTACTGAATACCGGATTCCTCTCACGCTCCAGTTGCCGCGAATAACACTAATTGTATGCAATGCATTCTTTTTTCATCACGCCACCGGATGTAGGGAGTGTACTCTCTCGTTTAATAATAAGGGCTCAATTGATTTTTGTAATAAAAGTATTAAGATCATAAGTTACATAAGCTTTTAATAACTACCATTAGCGGTTTCTATTACACTTTTTTGATTATTTCTCGCAAGTTAAAATTTTACTCGTTAAAACTTTGAACTTGATTCTATGTAATATAACTATTCATTATAGATTTATCTCAAATGTTATGTCTAAATATAGAAGTATTTATTTATTATATTTCTCTAATTGAAACGGTGAATATCTAATGTGTAATGCGTTAATCGTTTTATTCATAAGTCATATTATTACATTTGATGTCACAAACATAGTTACCACCTGTGTGACAAGCGTTCATAACAGTCTACTTAATTACTATCTAATTCAGTATGTCATATTAATTATCCATAGGTGATGATTAACGCATAGAGTCACTGCTACAATACGAAGGTAAATTCAGAGCCCTAAAAACGCAGAGCTTATTCCAAAGATTTATCCTCTACCCGTCGAAACCTAAAGAAATATCTAATTATTTACCAAGTGGGCTTACTGCTAGTTAAATCGCTTTGCTTATTGCTTAACCTATAACACGTGGCACCAGCTACTGTTGAGGCATATCAATTACGGCGAGGTCTCAAAGCATTTCCTGCGTACGTTTGACTCACTTCGCACACCGCGATCAGATGTCCATAAAGAAACACGGCAGGAAGTGAATGCGCAATCTACGGCCGTCTTTCTTATCCATATTGTTAGGTATCCTTTGCATATGGGCAACGATTGCGATTTCTATTGAATATTAACGGTTAATCGCGAAACCATCTTTGTAATATATTTTATGTTAAAGGTGTAAATAAAAGTTATTTATTTCGTCATAATTAGTGGGCAAATGTTTAGTACAAATGATAGGTAGTAGGACCGTACAAGTACACGGAGTACTAATGAGCTAATACTTATTACATTCACTAGTACTTAAGGAGTTAATGCGAATAAAGTTAGTACCTACTACATCTACACGTTCATATTTAATTATTTTAAGTTTAACAATGATCTATGAATTAGTACGCTGCTCGTATGTTAATATGCCTATATAAACGTCACGTAGTTTTCGCACCCTTTGTTACGGATAATTGTAAATGTTTCGTTTTGAAAAATTATAGGCTTAGTTTTCATGTATATATTTAGCTGCACTATTTATACACTATATTTTATTATATCAAATGTGAACTTAAAAATTTCATTCGTAATAAAATTCGAAAACTTTTTGTGTAGGTCTTATACCTGTTGAGATTAAATTAAACTTTTTTTTTGGCAAATCCGTTTCAATAATGCGGATTTGTACCTAATCGGCCGCAGACAACATTTATCTCATCGGACCCCTCGTAGTTTGCATCTAATTTGTTAAAATTCAACACGAACGAGTTGCGGTCGGCCGTGGGCGTCTCGCGCGCGCTCAGTCGTTGCCGAGCGTCCGCGACAACGCCGCGCCTCTCGGGAGCATCCGGCATAGAGGAGGACTAAGGTGTTCGTGTTACGTTCTAACGCTCGCATAGTACGTACACTCGCGATCGGCTCCCGCGCTTACGCGTCAAGTTGCGATGTAAATAAACAAAAGAGAATCGGTTGACTCACTGGCGTGCCGGCGGCGGATGTCAACAAGGAGGTCGGTGTTTCGCGGAGCGCTTTTTTTATTTGTGCACGCTCGATACAAATGCTCCATAGCTTTATTTACGATTGACATTGTCAAGTGGGTTTAAGGAAATTAGTGAAGTGCTATAACTATATTTGAACTTAGATTATTCTGCTGCAAGGAATAATGAAGTCACAGGTACGTATCATCGAGTTCAATAAGATGTTTAATTCTATAATATGTTGTTAATATATTGATACATAATTATACATTTATTCAGCTCATTTATGTATGTTATTTTAATATAAGAGTTTAATAAATGTATAAACATATTTTCTACTGTTAAATTTGTGTTGGTTCGACCTTATGGTTCTTTAAAAGCACAGGTGTTGCTATTATAGAAACTATTTACTGTCCCTCCTTACACGTGTTTCGATATTACATACAAGTTTTGTATGACATAATGTTATACTTAATCTGTTAGTTATGTTGAAAATAATGACTCACACTGGTTTTGCATAACATCCAAATTGTTCTACTCCATTCTCTATATATAATTTGTTTAAATAGCTATATAAATAATTTACGCTATTAAGACGGCAGTTTTTTTTATTATATTTGCAGTTATTATAGACTATATTTTTTCTACACAAATTTTACACGGCGATCTCTGTTTGGAGTAGTAGGTAATGATACAATATAATAAATTATAAAGGCGAACGCATTGATAAGTTCTCTTTTTTGTCATAAGAATATATCGATAACAGTGATTAAAAATTTTAATTTTAATGTATTTCATAAACCATAAGACACATTTTTACGTGTACTTGTGATGCGCTGTGTATTCGATGGAGACGGGTAAACGATTGCAATTTCTTTAAATATATACATATATTTATTTATTTTACACTATGTAATAAAAATAATTAATTCAGGATTGTTTTATTCGTTTCTAGAATCAAAATACTGAGAGAGCGTCTTACAATCACTGACGTCTTATAACCGAACCCTTCTTCTAGAAAGACGCATGCTTATTTAATTTAAATATTTTCGTATCGCGTTTCTTGTGTGCTTTCTTTATAATGAGTCGGCAGTATGATCTGCATTATACAACTGGGTTAAGTGTTTCACTCGCATTATACGTTGACTAAAGCAGAAATGGCGTCTAGTAAACCGTTTTATATCTACTGAGATAACATATAATTAACGAAGCCATTATTATGGAACGTTTCTGTCTTCCCAAAGCTCATCTGCCTATACTATTGAGCCTAATGTATCCTATAATTAAAGCATCTTATATACACATTACTAAAGTAACTGATTTATGAAAATATATAATTTTCTACTGAGAACGCTTTCATAAGAAATTGTTTCTTATAGAGTATCTTAGTACATAACTTTAAACAGAACTACAATTCATTAAAAAATCTATTTATATCAAATTTCACATATATATAACTCTACGTACATTTTTGTATGATTTCATTATTTTAAATCATAATTAAGGACACTTGTTCCAATCATCTGTCAAACAATAAAAACTTGATCAAAATCTGTTCGTAAATGTTTTCTTCTAGCTAAAAAGGAAAGAAAATGGGATTAATCTTTACTAAATAGCATATATACATGTTTAAATAACCATAACAAATATTAATAAAAATAAATTTTACAAAAAAAAGCACTAAATAATCATCCAATTCAGCTACAAGCTGCAGCACAACTGCAACGCTAATTTTCAGCTGGAGCCGGCACCGCAAAATTTATTAACATAAAAATTCTTACAGCTTACTTAAACGGGGATTCAGATAATGTGATTTATACACATACTCAGGCAGGCGTTTTAACGGGTGAAACGCCTTGCATTTGGCGCGTTGAGTATCGTATTATTCAATAAGTGGTAATGTTTTATGGGTAACTATAACTCTTTATACTTTAAAACATAGTACATGTTACTGGATGTTAACATTTCGCCATTATATTAACAACGTCAATAATAACCATTTGATTCACATTGACACTTGCCAAGATTTTTAACTGTTAGCTGTCATCAATTGCCAGTCACCAGTGATCCCCGTGGCGTTCAAGCTGTTAATGTTTTAAGTAGCCGGAATTCGTCAACACCGCCTGATTACCCAATTCTTTTTGCCGTGTGTAACATGCAAAGCGAATCTCGCACGAATGTTCGTTACAACTAGCAATTGAATAAGTAAGCATTGTACAATGCACGTTCTACCGGTCTATACGCAACTGTGGTAATTGAACTTCTTTGGTATTTCTTGATAACGTGCACGGCTGTCATTAAGTTAACCAATTCTTTGTCATAGATAGCATAAGGCAAGACTGGTTAAACAATCGTAATCACATTGTACATAAGAGTTATTCGAGGTGAAACTTATTAGTAAATGATAGAGGAGGTTTTACATCGAAGTTTAGTTGTATAATAAATGTACTATACTAACGCAATTATAAAATTTAAATATACCGCACATACAAGAAATGTTCGTACAATTAAATTTTGACTATCTTTAATTACTTATAAAGTCACTTTGTGTCTTCGACCTTTACTTTGGTAGACATTGCTTTTTCGCCTTCGTAGTTAAGAGTTATCACCAATTAAGGAAGGCCTATGCCACAACAAATCTAGTCAATTATGTAATATAAAAAAGTGACTAATATACTTTTTACTTTTGGTTTTAACACGCCATTTATTAAACATAGTACATAAATAAAAGTTAAACGGTACAACAGCGTTATTTACTGTATTTTTCCTGTTCATGTTTCTTATTAGTTTATAAATAAATTTATAACTAGTTCAGAGCATTATAATGCACAAACTTACGTATTGTGTCACACGTACGTCCATTTAGTTATTATTATATTTTCTTTTTAATCGTTAGATCCACGTGTAATATGTTAACATATCGTTTTGTCAAAATCTCAACATTTCAACATTAAGCATCAATATTAGAACCGCTTTGATATAACTTCTTGAGTAATTACATTTTATTAGTTAATTTTATCGAATATCGTAAGATAAAAGACATACATACAATTCTTGTTTTTAAACGCTAAATAATTATGTTATGACAGATATTAATTTTTTTCCGTATTATAAAATTCTGATTTAAAAAACCAACACTAGCAAAGGATATAAACAGTCCTCAATAGTTGTAAAGAAGGAAGTGCTTTGTAATAATGACTAAAATTATAGGTTACGTAATTCATTAAGCTTTAAAATAATGTAGTCAACGTAACTCTTAAAAACATTTAGAAGAAAATTTGAAGGTGTGTAATATTGGACATCCACAATACGCGTTAACAAATTACTAAGTTCAGGAACTCCGGTCAGCGCATTGTATATCGATTGCAACCGTTACAGACTGTCCAGACATCCTGTATGTCCTGCGGCGTCGCATCGGGTATTTTTAGTTTGCTTAGTGCACCGTGGCCGTCCCCCGTCTCCTCATCCTTGTTATTCATACGAATTTAACTTGTACAATATTCGCGATGAAGCTTCAATTATTATTTCATATTTGAAATTTTTGTTTCAAAAACATAACATTTTTTACGGTACTATTATTATCATAAGGTTTTCAAATCGTCATTAATAAGTAGCTTAATTAATAATAATAATATATATAATAAACATCTACGATAACACTATAAAAGGTCGAACAGAGCAAGACGAGATAATCCATTATAAATAAACGG
>DWQX01005011.1:0-13860 GCA_018245475.1 Pharmacophagus antenor
AGGTGAAAAAATGGGGGCGCTAAAAAAATATTTATTCTCAAAGTAGGCAGTAGACAAAATAAGTTTGGGAACCACTGGTTTAGATAGTCATACATGTGAAAGCCTGATGTATTCTGGGCGAACACGGTTCATTATCTACGGCATCATATTCATCTAACAATGGATGAAATCACGGCTAAGTGTTAACTCATAACCGATTAAAATAAGAATATTTCAAAGTTAACAAATTGTTCTTCGATAGTTTTGTGGTTAGAATATATCGAGACATTTCTAACAATAACCGTCTGAATTTAGAATAACCGGTAAGTTATACAAACAAAGACTGCGATAGCTTACATAATGTTAAAAGTCAATAATTATTCTTCGACGGTCGTAAAATATAAATGGTAAATAATAATATCATTACTTAAGTCCGTTACAAAAGGATATAATTAAATTCTAACGTTATATTATAACAATTGAGAATAAACAAAATGCGAAATAATTTTTTCTACAGAAAATAGGAAGCAACAAAGTAAGAGATTTGGTTATCCTTAATTACTTTTATACTTTAAAAATATATACATAACAGCAGCTTTGTTCTTTATATTTTATGAATTGAATACATAATATTTATTGCTTATAAAATAAAAGTAATATTTTTTCCAAGTATATGTACTGTTGAAAGTCCGAAAAAGGTCTTCCCGATTTTACTTTACGGAATTCTTTATGAAGTCAAATATTATTGTAAGTCATGTTCGAGGGTCAATGATAGCTAAAACTTTTTTATAAGGTTATTAACGACAATAAATTATAATGGACTTTCAGTTAAACGGTATTCAATAAAATTCGAAATTAAACAACAATTTGTATAAATGTAGTGACATATACCTATATTTAACAAAAACACGATCTGCTATCATTTCATTATTAAAAAATATTTGTGAAATAAATTTATCAAATAAAACGTATTATATAATGTTTCCAAAAAATACAAAAAGCACCTCGCAGCTTCCCTGAATAATACATGAAATCGTTATTAATAATTAATGTAATGTAATATATGTAAACAACTTACTAGTTCCAAGAATGACAATTTTTGGGGATATGCGATAGTCGACGATACGTATTTAGAAAATCGGCATTAACTTGACGAAAAAAAAAATAGTGGGATACTTAATAAACTTGAACTATATAAATAAATGTTTGTAGTCAAATTTGTAATTACATAACTTTAAGTAGAAATCTTACTAGAAAAGTTTCATTAATGTCGTACGAGTAAACATAAATTTGTCTACAATAGACATTTCACGAGCCTGTTAATATTAGCGTTATCTGTGTCAATGTGTGTGCGTAATGAGCAAAACAAGTACGTATCGACGGCAAGATGGAAACAGGAATGACTGGCGAAAAAGACGAATGCGGGCGGAAAAATAACAAAGGAAAATATACTGACGTTCATTTTGTTACGCAGAAGTGTTTAATTTACCTCGTTAAAGAGGGAAAATCTTTTGTCTAACACAATCATACTCACTGTACGAGTATGATTTTAGGTTTTAAGTGGTTGTCCAATGAGTATTGGGTCAGAAGTACTTCCGTCTCTATGAATTATGTCGTCTTGGGGTATTGATGAAGCAGTCCACAGAACCATCGAAACCTCTACCACGATCACTCAACACCTCGTGTAACCATCGATTACCACCTCTGTAGATTACTAATACTATCATGGGACAAAGAATTCAGATTATCTCACGTCTCAAAGCAACTAGCACAAAGTGATACATTGCAGCCAAGTGTTGGTTGACACCGACTTCATCTGAGAATTTCGTTGGACTCCAGGTAAACGTTGTACTAATCTTGTTTTTTATTAAAAATAATTTTATACAACCGGATTATATAGCCCACGATTTATTCATTAGATATTCCGGTCACGGTAATAAAGCGAACGAAATAAGGAATTGATTCAATAATCATTGAATTATTGCTTTCATTTGCACACCACGAACAAGAATTCAAAGGAAATAATTTATATTTAAATTTAAATTTGAAATTAGCTTTCGTTACCTTTATTTTAAGCTTAACATTTACTTAATTTTAAGATGATTTTGTACTTTGTTCAGTGTACATGTTCTTTTGACATTAAAGATCATCATTATTTAGATTTCATTATACTTTTATAATGAATAGAACCACGATTTTTTTTTTTGGTACTACAGATGTCTGTAAATATTGAGTTATTTGTCTGATGATGATATGAAAATTTTGTCACATAAATAAATTAAAATAAAAAGAAATAACTGGTAGCAGGTATTTGTTAACTGGAACTATCACCGCAACGCCTTTTGTCGATAAAGAGTATTTTGGTTTAAAAATCTCTACAGGTAGTGAAGTTAGGACAGTAGCGAGATACAACATTTTATGTTTCAATAATAATCTGAGCACAATATGATGTGTAAGCATCTAAACTAAATTAAACAATGTAACAACAAACAAAATTAAATCAATGTAATTACTAGACTAACTACTAAGAAATGAGAAGCTAGATTTAGATTTTGCTCAAATTAGTCTATGAGATTGAAATTTAAAAAAAAAACATTTAGTTTCTACTGAAATTATCAAGTCAGATAAATCAGTCTTCTATTTCGCTATGGGTTTAATTTTCAGATAACAATAAATCATGATTAATAATAAGTAACGCGAATTGATAAAATCGCGGTTATAGTGAGTTAAATTAATAATCGCTTTAATTAGATCACATGTCAGTAGCTTTTCCACATTCCAGTGTTGTAGACCACCGATTGAGCTCAGCATAAAATATTTAGTATAAAGTGTTTTTAATCCTAAAACTGTTTTGTATTGAAGCTCGAAGATTGAAGTAATGAATTATTAGAAATTATGATAAAAGAAAAAAGCATTACTTAAATTTTTACTATTTTAAAAATATTATTCATTCCGGAAGAAGCTTTCAATACCATTGAGAAGAATAAATTTTAAGTTGTTATAAAAGCTTAAAAGCTGTGTTAGTTTTTAGTCGATGACTAATAAAATTACATAACTATGATAGTTTTAAATTCAAGCTTAAAAGAGAATTTCCTCAATCCAACCCGTTCGAATTCGCACTGCTGCAGTAAAATTTATACTTTAAAAAGTCAATGCTTTCTTTTTTATCGCTTTTAGTAATATTAATATCAAATTATTTTCATATAAGAAATTATTTTAGACAGTTTTTAATTTAATATTGGACCTAATAAAAGATTTAATTATATATTTAGCATAGATTATTTTAAAATGTACTTTATACTCCTATAACAAATTTAACCACATACATGGAAATGTTTGAAGAAACCGTGGTGTGATTGGTAAAAATTCTAAAGACAGTAGTCTTTAGAATTATTTAGCAGTGATTATATAAATGAGTACATTTATTTATATGTGTATTATATAACATATTGTAAATAAAATAAATATAATAAAGATCTTGTATATTCTGTAACTATAAAATCCTATATTGATAATAAAACTTTAATTTGTGTACGTTTATTTTTATTAAACATTACGCCAAACTACGACTATGTTTGCTTTTATTACAGTAATAAATTTAAAAATGGAAATGACTGTCAAAACTTTTAACAATAATTTGGTCTGAAAAGCTTATTTATTCAAAGATAAATTATTGCTTGTTGGAACATTCCTTAGCTATGACCTAGAATGTGTTCCGCTTATCGTCTTCATTATTCAATATAATATTCCGTGGTATATTGCTTGTGCATTCCTTTGTATAAAATATTTTGATATTATTGGGAATTTATTTAAAATCAAGATATTTTTTAAAAGTATTTTTGAATACTGTTGATTATCAATAATAATATCTATTATTTGTAACCGATGATGAGAAGTAGCCTCCCAATTCAACTACTTTGTATTGTTTTTTATTTATTATCACGCATAATTCTTTTTTTACTTCCCAGGTATAGATATTTTTTTAATGGGATCATACCCATGTTTCCTTTAGAAAAAACATCTAATTGTAATTTGGTACCACAATATTTCAGAAAAAAATTTACACTTTTATGGTGATAAAAGAAGAAAGGCTGATTTTCCATCTTTTAATTTCTGATGAAACTTGTGCAAATTTGAGGATTAATGTTTTTCTTTATCTTCAACGATTTTAATCCCTAAGGGTAAGAATATAGCAAACATCGAGTTTGCATTTGGTCATATTTTAAGATCAATTTTTTTTGTACCAAAAAAAGTTTTAATAATATTGTAACAGTGGTGTGTACATTAATCAATAGTACAAATATCTGTGGTATAAATATGTAGTTGTTGGATATTTTTTATTATACTCAAATGACATATGCGATGTTCTATTTTTTTCTTTACCAACATTAAATAGTGCCGATTATTTTCAGAGTCAACAATTAAACATAAAATAATTATGCATTTCGGGGCAGATTCTCAAGTTTACAGTGATGATAATACATGTTATTTTAACCAATGACAGTATAAAAAAGTAGGACGCTGAAATCTGATAATATGAGGGACAACTTTTTGTTCCTCATACTAACGTTTTACTTTTCTTGTTCCCAAGGACATGAAATCGTTCTAGCAAGTTTGTCCTTTTTTAATTTCTTTGTCATTCTTTTATATGTCAAGTCTTTTACTGTCAGTTGAGAGAGACTGAAATATCCCTTCCTCCATCAAATCGCGAATGCATCGCGCTTGTTACATTTAAAAAACGCGTAAGAAAGCATTTTTTGTCTAAATAGAATTTCTTCTCTGTATTATTTACTATATATACTTATTATATATATCTTCACATTTTATCTGAGTATTGTATGTAACGTTCATTTTTAAACAATATTCTTCTCCACTAGACCTCCCGCTTCTCGTCATGGTGTCCAAAAGTTTAGGTGGAAGGGAACTCACAATGAGTAATAATCTTTAAATTATGTGATATGAAACGCGTACAAGTTTTTAAATAATAAATCATAAATGATAACAATATTCGTTTGAAACTACTACAATTATTACCAAGTGTGGGCGGGTATATCTCTATGATGCATAGATTTGCCGTTCATCGTACGATGAAATTAGTTATAGCAAATTGCGCACAATCAATATACCCATAACACTTGAGAACTGTAACGATGTCATATAGATAGTGTATTTAATGACGTCATAAATATTTAAGACGTTTTGCGGTCCGTTATCAACTGAGAACACAACCACTTTCAGGCGATAGTTTGGATTGGTACATTAATATGAAAATTGATATATTGTCGTTTTTGTTTAATAATATTTTTCTAAAAGAATTAATTTCATCTTGAGGACTGTTGTGAAATTATGGTTATGATATTTTTTTATTACCTGTAGGTTAAAAATAATTTAACATTATGAAATTGAGGCCAATCTCTTCTTGTATGGTGATGAGTGCTCGTCCAGAATATTTTGGCTCTTACATGTATTACTGCCGGAACACAGTTGAGGTTGAGGATGGCAACTAGCCGGGCCGGTTAGTAAAATCCTACTTTTATCCAGATTCCACTACTCATCATGGCCCAGAATTGAATCCGGGACCCAGCATTACAAGGCAATTAGTATACCAATAGTATACCACAGAAGTAGTCAATGCATATAATAATTGCACGTCATATGTCTGCATATATATACGTTTTCATCAAACTTCAGGTTTAAGTTTTTGAGATACCATTGCTCAAAACATTTACATTTTTAATCACAAAAAGACTTGCTATTGGCAAAGTGCCGAAGGGAATTCGCTTACTGTCGTATACGCTATTGTTTCGTTCGCTGTGCTGTGGCCTGTTCTGTTTTCATTTCAAGATTGCTAGCCGAGTGGTGGACTGCGTACAGGGCTACAATGAAGTTTTGGCTTTCAAAAAAACATAGTTCACCTTAACTTTGAAATGATTGCAAATTTAATTAGCACATGAATATAGAAGCTCTCATCCGAAACTCTTTTATATCGAAGTTACTTCTGAGTAACAACCATTTTTTCATTAGAGAGGAGAGGAGAGGTTTCTTTTGTCTTAGGAGAATAGGGATTATGTATACACCGAAACATCGTACGTGGTCGACCTCTATATGGTAATAGGGGCTTCTTGAGTCTACATAAAGCATGGTTGCTCTGGTGCATTCCGCCTAAACAAGTCTCCGGTAGAGCAACAGATCCCACTCCCTGTTCTACGCCCTTCTTTTTTGCGATACTATTAGGGCTCACTTCTTTAACTATAAATTAAACCTACACATGCAACATTAAAAAAAATTGCAGTCTCGATTGCCTACTGCTCGTATGATATGATATTCGCGACGTTATTGCAACTAAAAATGTTAAACATTTTCGAAATAACTGCAAACCATTACTACTTTTTACCGCGTTATTTTATAGGTGACAGTACACAAGACATAATACTTCGTTTAGATGAACTGCTAGCCTATGGAGTACAGATTACGACAGGATAAAAAAATATTAATATTTTATATAAAAACTTTTTTATCTTTACTCGCATGTAATAAGAGAAGATACAATAAATTTTAATACATTTGATGAATTTTCTCGAAAAACTTCCTTTTATTTTTGTTTTGCGTTGCTTTTGTTATGGTTAAGGTTACATTGTTTTATTTATTTGCTGTGTGAGTTTCAATAATTACACAATATTTGTAAAAACTTCACAATTTATTCTCAATTTTTTTTACCATAATGTTTTTTTATTTGAGGCTTTCAGTTTAAATATTTTTTTTTGGCTAACAAATGTGACATGAAAACGAAGAAACATTAATGGAGTAAATTGATTTTTGTTATAAATATCGCAAAAATAAATTTTTACTATCATGTCTGTCTATCATCTAGTAAAAACAAGAGAATATTACTAGATGTATACACATTATATATTTTAAAGATACTTTAGCATGTACATATAGAAGTTTCTTTATATATGTTATATACAATAAGTGACTGTTGTTATTTGTTAATACAAAAAGATTTAATAATTCATTGCAGTTGTAAACCAGATATTTTCTAGGAACTCGTACATTATTCCGCATACATGTTTTATGGCTTCACTCAAACCATAAGGATTTATTTTATGAAGCTCTTTGGTTAAGTCGTTACGATATTGTTTGATATTTTGAATCGTGACATTATATTTATTACTCTTTGAAAGCTAGGAAATATGTGATTCTATTGAAGAATGAAATTAATATACAATTCAGTAATAATTTTTTAGTAATATTTCTGTCGCTCTTTGTAAAAAAAAAAATTAAAATGTTCATATTGGCTATTTTTTTAATAAATGTTAATAATAAGTTACCCTTAGTTTTGACGTAGTGACTTATTATTAGTGACAAAGTTTCATGTATTTATTAAGTCTCTGTTTTATCCGTACAGGATTAACAAAAGGAATTCGCAAATTATTCCGCACCACGTCAACACAATTTTTATCAAATTAAATAATTTAAACATTCCACTCATTTGTATTCCGACCGCGGTAGAATCGCAGATCACCGCCTCTCACGTAAATTTGTAATGGCCAGTTTAAACTTTATTTAAATTCTGAATAAAATCCGGCGTTGATAATAAAAAAAAATCACATTAGTATAGTTATTATGTGCATAATTTTTGCCATTTTTGTGTTATGTGCATAACTTAGCGTGACCGTCGCTACAGACGAGATGACTTATTTAACAAAGATTTCGTAACGATAAGCCTTAAAAAGTACACAATAGTTTCAACTTCTTAATATAAATATATATATAACGGTGGTAAACATTATCCTACTAGATCTTACGTAACAGTACATTATCGCAGAAGTATATGTTAAACTTGAAATAGCCGAATAAGGGATAAAATATCATAGTTTATTTTACTTTACAGCTAATATGAAATAGGTCACAATGGACCGAACTTCATGTACGTATAACAAGTGCGCACTCGAACAGATAACAGGTGATTTATGCGGCGTGCATTTCCATTTTCGTAACGAAATCTGTTAGCGCTGTCGAAAATTGCGCATATTTATTTTCACGGTGCGTTTCGCGTTGTTGACCTTTTAATTTATTAAAACTGTGATCGGTTTTTCATTATAAACAAATGAAATGTCGATTTTAATCAATGATGTTTTGGTAAATTCATCTATACAGGAATAAATATATTAACCAATTCTGTAATTTTAGTATGTTTACAACCTATACCCAAGATCTTTACCAATATTTATCCAAGTGTTGTCGTAATAATTCCGATATAATCTTAAGTAAAGTGGTATTTAGTAATAGGTCGCTAGTTAATTACAGATCAAGTATTTTTATATAACTATTATTATATAGTCAATAAAAGAACTTCCAATATCATTTTAAACAGCAGGTCAGTCTTGCTGTAAGTTATAAGATATTATAGTAACCTCAATATCAAGTACCAAGTACAAAATATAATTTTATTGTATTTTAAAATTGTTGCATTTATTGAGTAGTTGCATAAATGTGCTAATAAGCAAATATAAATTCGTCCCCAAATTCGAGAAAGTCAAACAAGATCTAACGATATGTGGTAAACCTAACCATATCAATGAGTAAGTTGCACAGCGTTACATGTAGTTTATAGTAAGTATATTTTAACACAACACTTTATAGCATAGACCCCTTTGAGTAGGATGTTAAATTCTCGTTAACCCAGTAATTGCGTTAGATAACAGCACCCTTTAACCTTTGTGACTACCGTGCTCGCCTATAAGTGCTTAGAAATTTAGCATTTCCGATGCTAATAGTATGAGGCACAAAATGCTTAAAGGCGCTTGACGGAAGTAGGCTTTGTAATTCTTATCATTAGTTTTTTATACCAACTAGGTTTAGAGCAGTACTTCCTAAGATGGAGCGTAGGCCCCACATGAGGGTAATCTGTCATTTAGGTCAGCAATCAGAAACTTAAAAAAAATAGCTGATTTATTTACATTGCATTTCTTATTTTTTTTGTTTTTTTTTGGGTTTTGAATAAAAACTGCAGGGGACGAGGGAGGGGGACATGGACAAAAATTTTACTCAAAAGCGGGACATTGAACCAAATAGGTTGTGAAACACTGATTTAGAATATTAATATTGACTAAATTTAGTGAGCTTCAGTTCTTCAATTATTATATCTGACGAAGTCAAGAACTAACATGGAACACAGTATTATTAGTACAATAACGCTTGGTTCTATACAGAACCTACCACTAAACAGAATTATTTATTTGAAATAGGCTAGTACAATGTTGAAATTCGTACTATCATGTGGCGTTATAATTTAATTACCGCAGTGCCTTCAGTGTACTGAGACCGTTTCCAATTTGTTCATACATTTTAGACAAAGGGTTCTCGGAACAACGAAATAACACGTTCGGGAATACCGGTCACGGCGACTCTAGGCCCTGAAATAACAACCTCTAGGCGCCAATACACAAAACGATGTCCGTTCTCCCGCCCGAGTTACATCGACCAAACCATATTAAACCTGTTTCAGTTAATTTTAGTGTTTTATCCGATTACCCCACAATATTAACTTTATTAACCCTTTGAGTACTGAATTATTTGGAGACTTTTATGCATATATAACGGATTTAATTTGTTGCGATCTGGATTAATGTATAGAAGTAATATATTTTATTCGGAATATACTTATATTGGTGATATGTATATATTTTTGAAAGAATATTTCAATTACAAAATGTAAATAAATATATAATTTAAACAAAATAGAAATATTTATAAAGAACAAGAACTAACTTATAGTCTAATAATTTTGTACCGTGTGGTATTTTTCAAAACATGTCGTTTTCATCATTTTCACTCTCTAATTCACTGTAATCGCTGTTATCAACAGCTTTAATTTTACTTCATTGGAACTACCATTTTCGCTTCATAAAATGATTTTTTTAATTCAGACATCTTAGAATAGCATAACACCATCTGTTGATAGCATTTTTCTATTTTTCAATACGTGAGAGGCTATTGAGTAAATAACTTTTACAACTTTTTGCCTACCTTGTCTATAAAACTCTGTTAATACTGTGTTAATTCGCAACGTTTGGTTACAAATAAAGTCTGTAGTATTAAGTTACGAATGTATTTAATTTATCTAGAATTTATTCAATGGAAGCGCACAATACGAAATGAAAATTATTCGTTACCTAAAGAAGTCGTTTCTGAGAATAAGTTTATCCATTATGTAAGCGTAATAGCATGAGAGGAAGCAATCGACTTTACTATGTGATTAATGTCATATCCAAGTAGATTATCTACTTAAACTATGTGGCATTACATAGACTAATACCATATCTATCTTCTTAGTTCTTATAATAAACACCATATCATACGGAATGATGAATCACCTTCCCCAGAATTTCCTTCCCTGTTTTGAATCATCTTTTAAGAATTTTAATTTACTTTTAATGTAACAACCAAGAAACGTATTAATGAAACAACAGTTATATACAAGTTTTCATCAATATTTGTATACATTTCACAGGATGTGATTGTTATTATTAACAAAGTCATTTCCGGTACACGCAAGAGCCAATTCGAGCGAAGTTTTTGTTTACAAATTATATAAGCATCCCTAATGTAATCAGCAAAGCATTAATCTTCTATGTTTACGCACAAGTTGAACGAGTCATCATTGTGAACGCGAAGAGAGGGAGGCTACGTGTATTTATGAAGATGTGGTATACCTTCATTTTAAGTATAATCCGTCTTTTAGATAAAACTACCTGAACGCTTCATTTATATTTTTTATCCTGCTATTTTACAATTCTTTAGATTTTAATTATCACTATGAAAATTTAACGATCTAGATTTTGCCTAGATGGGGCGTAGGCCCCCACAAGGGAGCATTTCTGTCATTATTATTATTGGGGGGGGGAGGGCAATCAGCAACTTAAAAAAAATAGCTTATATAATTCATCGCATTTTTGGTTTTCTTTTGTTTTTGAAAGCATTGGATAAAAATTGCAAGGGTGTAGGCGGACTTAGAAACATTTTTTAAGCAAAAGTGGGACATAAGAACAAATAGGTTGGGAAAGACTGATCTAGATCTATAAGCGAATGCTATTATGGGTAGTAAAATAATAAAGATCAGTGTCTGCCTTTTACGTTCGATTGCCTTTGTTGAGTTAATATTTTGAGAATAACTATTGCTCTTTAATATTTTTTCTTTTTAAATAAATTCACAGTGTAAAAAGGGTCACCATTAACTAAAACATTTTTAACTAAACTCTAACATAGAAATTCATATACGATAATCGTAATACTTCATCATATTAAAAATATATGACTGTTTATTACCTTGTTGATACTCCTTCCAGTTAAAATGTTTGTATTTTCACACAGCTCAAATTAAGGAAAAATGTGCGAACAGACGATTTATATTTTATTTTACGAAGTGGTAGAAATTGTAATTCCATTTTTAAATTTCCTATTTTATAAAAAGATTTCATAATTTCAGAATTCTAGCATATAGTTATATGATTATATTCTAGCATATACGAAAAGCGTAAAATGTGAAACATGGAATAGATTTAATTAATTTTCGTGAAATAATTGCAAAAGCAGTAACGTATATTTGAAATCCACTTAAAATTTTAAATTAAATAATTGAAATCCTGTGGTGTAATGATGTTAAGTTAAATCTCTTAATTATATTTCAAGGCTGTTAATTTTAAATTTAGTTTACTACACTAATCCCATTATATGCTAAAGACAAACTTAACCCTCAAATGCAGTACGAAATTAGAAAACTATAAATTCATAAATAATATTCATAATAATATTTGTGTAATAAAGTAATAATAGTTCAATAGTACTATAAAAGTTAAGGAAATGTATACTACCATGTGCAATAAAATAGGTTGTTTATTTCTACTTAAACCACATATAGACTATCCCAATGTCATCATTCTGCGGTATAATCTGCATTAGTTTTAGTTGGTTTTAGTATGAGATTTTATTTTACATAACTTTTTAAATTCCTAAAAGTACGTTTATTTCTTTTAACCGGCACTAATTGATCGTTAAAATAAAAATGTTTTATACTTCTAAAAAAAAAACATTCAAAAAAGCTATAAGTCCAGAATGCTAAGAGTCACCAAAGCTACCTAGAAAATACCGAAGAATGCTATTCTCTATTCATCTCATTCCGTAATATTTTCAAGTTTTATCCTTTTCAACAACTATTATAGTCATAGCTTGCGACAGCTATTACAGACTTTAGTACTAGTTTCAATGAAATTAATTCAGCATCGGCTTATTAAGTTATTATAATTATGCTTCAGAACGTATAAACGTTATTAATTTATATTCCACCATTTTCCAAAACGTCTCTGACATTATAACCGCTTTTAATATTACACGCATACGCGTAGTGACATCTTTGCTTATTAATGTGTTATTTAATATCATGTTATTGAAAATTTTTAGGTTATCAAAAATTTACACGACGATATTTATCATAGTCCTAATAAAAGATCGTTACAATTATAATTGTATTATAATTGTAACGATCACCATTCATATTCCCAGTTCTGCTTTGTTATCATTGGAATGATTTACTGCGAGGCCTTTGAAGAATAAACAACAAAAAAAGCGTACAACGGCAATCTGTATTATAACGTATTAGAAATGATTTTTTTTAACGAAGTATTCGGTTACGGTACAATGTTAAAATATCTGTCGTTATATCGTTCTATTTATATTTACATTAATATTTTTAAATATAATACGTAATATGCTGTTAAAACTTCATAAAGTAACGGTTTATTGTAATATAATGCTTATTAAGAAATAGAAAATAATAACCATTTTAATGTTGTTTTCATTAACATTTGCATCAATTATAAATAAGGCCAAATAGTCAATTTTAACAGAAATTCCTAACGAGGTTAAGAATCGTGTCATCGAGTTCAAATTTATAAAATCGTCTATCGGATAGAGTGAAAAAAAATATATAAATTAAAAAACAAGCCCTTTGAATTGACAACTGTCTCCATTTAAACGGTTAGAAGGAATGGGAGAAAAGCACTTATTAACACCATTCTTGACCTATTTATTGCGTCGGCGTATATATTCTATATAGTTTAGTTTCTCTAAAGTTTTAACAGTGAAAAGTCAAATTGTTACAATTCGATCGCAGAACTAGGGTAAACTAAAGCGAGAAACGAACCTTTCCCGTGAATCCGAAATTAAATTCAATCCGGTTTGAATGCGCGCTCAGATAACTAAAGTTAATCTAGGTTCCATGTTACTACAGGAGGCGTCGCAGCCGTGACTCCGCCGAAGAAGACCGTCTCCATGAGGTCTATCGGACGACGAAGAGGGCCTTGCAGACCGCCATCGCTGCGGCGAAGGAGTCTGCAAGGTCCGAGATGCTGGCAGGTCTGGACGGGGACCCGTGGGGACGACCCTACAAAGCTGCTTGCAATAAATTGCGAGCAGTGGGTCCTCCCCTCACGGAGTCCCTCGATCCGGACCTGCTACAGCACCTGGTTTTGGCGCTGTTCCCCAGGCGGGATCCGGGATTCTCTCCGCCGTCCATGTGCCGGCGCGAGAATGTCATCGCGGAGGCCCCGACACCTGTGTCGGGGTCCGAGCTGGAGGCCGCTACAGCGTGCCTCCAGAGCAAAAAGACCGCTCCAGGACCGGATGGCGTTCCTGCGCGGGTGCTGGGCATCGCGGCCCGGCGTCTCGCCGGGGAACTGAGGGAACTGCTCGACGCGTGCTTCGCGTCGAGCAGTTCCCCAAAACTTGGAGGGTCGGCCAGCTGTGCCTTCTCAGGAAGGACGGGCGCCCGGCGGACTCCCCGGGGGCGTATCGCGCCATAGTTCTTCTCGGGGAGGACGC
>DWQX01005012.1:0-13858 GCA_018245475.1 Pharmacophagus antenor
CTTTTGGAGTTTTATTCAATATTGTAATTTTTTCAAGGTGGTCTCAAACTTTTGGCAGGCAGTGTATATATATATATATATATATATGAAAACTGGGTTTTTCAGGTGTCTGTTATAACCTCCACTGGTTGTGTATGATGTTATTACTTGCTTACAGATTCGGTGTAGTTTTTCGTGCTTCTCCACGTCAAGCAGATGTCATGATTGTAGCTGGAACATTAACAAATAAGATGGCCCCTGCTTTGAGAAAGGTGTATGATCAGATGCCTGATCCACGTTGGGTTATTTCTATGGGTAGTTGTGCTAATGGGGGGGGTTATTATCATTACTCTTATTCTGTTGTAAGGTAATATAAATGAAACTCACTATTTCAGTTTTTTTTTAAATAATTGAGTGAAACTAGTTATTACTACTTAAGGGAAGCCAATATGAATTGGGATGTTTTGTTAGTACTTAATTATAATATATATTATAAAAAATACAATAGTAATAACAATGCCACAGAGAATTTATTAAATTCAGTTTATACATATTATGGAATAGTAGATATTACCATATAATTGTCTTTTAATTTTCAGGGGTTGTGATCGTATTGTACCAGTTGATATATATGTTCCCGGTTGTCCTCCTAGTGCTGAAGCATTACTTTATGGTATATTGCAACTACAAAAGAAAGTAAAAAGGATGAAGACAGTCCAAATATGGTATCGGAAATAGATATCAAAAAGTGTGTGAATAGAAATGGAATCAATGCAATTTTATTACCAATTACAGTAAAATAAATCATGTAGCTGCAGGCAAAGATATTCATAGCATAGTAAAATATGATTTTGTTGTCAAAGTGGTGTTTATTATTAAACGGTGTCATAATAGTCAGTCACTTGACAGTTTTTGTATAATTTGGATAAGAAATTATTATAATAGGTGCAAAAATTTTTTGTATTATTTTTCCATCCTTAAAAGTTCACATGTCACACTTTTTCTCTTTTATATAAAAAAGGATCAATAAAATTACAAATTACTTTAAAAATCAAGGCATACAAAAATTCTTTCCATTTTCCTCTTTTTTGGTTGAACGATCTACAAAGAACATTTTTTTCGATAAAAAAGAACTGCTGATCTGACCACTTTGTAAAAAGGTATGTGTGCCCCCTACA
The DNA here is from genome assembly GCA_018245475.1 of Pharmacophagus antenor. NCBI lineage: Eukaryota > Metazoa > Arthropoda > Insecta > Lepidoptera > Papilionidae > Pharmacophagus > Pharmacophagus antenor. The sequence continues at coordinate 1,158 of DWQX01005012.1, forward strand.
TAAACTAAAAGATACACATTGAAATGAAAACATCGTTTTTTAATTATAAAAATGTCAGTTTAAATGAATCAATGTGAATCTGGATTTTTAAGGTGTGTTATTGTCGGGGTACTCTCACACTGTAATGATAATGAAAGGATGCCAGAATTATAGCGGTAACAACTTACGGTTTGCCTTTTATCGAATCTACGGCCACGTCTGCATGATACAGTAAAATTGATTTTTTTTTACTAATAGGGAAAATCTGAATTTACATAAATCTAATTTATTCTGATAAAACTATAGAACATATATATCAATCCTTGGGCAGAAAATTGCGAGCGTAACGTTTATATTTTTAAACAAACTAATTACCGTACAGAGTATTGCTTACTCTCTGGCCCTTAACACTTCATACGTATATAAACTACGTGTCAGTAGTATAACTATTAGTTCATTTTTATAGCCACATCAATTATTGTTATAATAAATACGAAATTTTCGTGCTATATATATGTATTTAGTATTTGAGTTAATGTAAAATATAGTAGGTGAATTAAATATCTTATTACGTTTATGTTATTAATCAGTCTTAACCTAAGCCCTTCTTAAGTTATGGTAAGACGTAGTTTGAGTCATTTGTGTAATTGTAAGGACAAAGAAACCCCATCCATGTTTCTAGTACTTGTTAATCTGCTGGGTAATATATGGTAAAAACAAGTAAACTTATATCTGGGTACTTGGTTAAAATCGAGGACTGATGACAGGTGAATTTTTTTTTTTGACTGTCTTAGTGGCTTAGCCGCTTGCCTTGTAAAGCGGAGGTCCCGGCTTCCAGTCCCGGGCCACAGGAGTAGCAGGAGTCTGAATGGTGGTCGGTTTTTCAAATCCGCCTGTAACTAGCACTCTCAATGTTAATCTGCCGCCATAACAGCATTGCTGTTTTCGGGCAGTCATACGCGTGAGAGCCAGATGTATTCTGGGCGAAAACGCTTCACCTTCTACAGCCTCAATGTCACTTATCTTCAGGTGAAATCGAGGTCAAGTACTAGCCCATAACCGATAACTCCATAAATTTATGAATTTATCTTTTTTACATACAATAACGAGCCATACTTGCAACGGTATCGATACATGTTGACACGTGTCAGGCGTGTGGGTTGACGAACAGCGTGGTAATATTCGGTTTATTCCCATAGTATTATTTTTATTTTTATCTGGATAATAAAATATAATTTTTTTGATAAAATGATTTATCATTACATTTTTAATAATATTTTATTCGTAATGATTTAAAGGTTTTTCTTTGGAATGTTAAATAATTCTATAACCCAGTCATTACACATGTATTTGCAATCACAGGTCTTTGAGATGAATATGTACAAATGCAAAATCATGTAAACAGGAGTGAATTGGTTTAATGGAATGTACAATTAACCAAACATTTTGACGGAAGTTTTGGTCCGCTCTGTAGAAACTGTACGGTAATGAGATGGGATGGCAAAAAAAATCGTATTGGTATAAAAATCAAAAGTTTTAATGGTTTTTTCTGAATCGCACCAAGCTTTCATTTACTTTTTAGTATACAAAATGATGTTTTTGTATAAACTATAATAATACATTTCTGAATTAAACTTTACATTAAATAATGAATAAAAAAACATTAAATTTGTTTTAACATAGGTTATAAATTGAATTTAGTCTGACAGAATTGCTCATTAATTGTAAATTTAATGGCACAGAAATAATTTTTAAATATTACAATTGTTGAAAATGAATATAATATAAAAGAACGTGTTATAATGTAGTTAAAGAATAATTACTTGAATTTCTATTGTTATTAATGATTATGTTATTTGCAAATATACACTATTTTAAGGTCAGACAACATATTTTCCTCAATATAATAGTATCACAAGTGTTTAAATGCATTAAAATGAAATGTCAACTGCTTTTTGTAACAAATAATTGGTTTAATCACAAGAATATATGGAAGAGAAGAGTGTAAATAAATAAATAAAACTCCACTGGTACAATTGAAAAACCATTATGAGATTTTTTTATCGGAAGTGTAAAATGAACTCCCGATACGATAATAATTTATGGGATCTTTTCCTTCATACGACGTTAAATAAACCAATTCTATATTTTAACACTAATTACCAACTAATATTTACATTTTATTTATAAGTATATATAAATATGTATAATTATATCGATAGCGATTCCGATAATCCTATCCTTCACATAATCAGCAATTTAATGTATAATTAACTAATAATGGTCACAATAACAACTCGATAGATATTCTCAGTAAATAAACAAGCATTAGTGTACACGCTAGCAGCGACGAGCGCCCAGTGTCCTCGTCCTATATTGCACAATTGAGAAAGCGTGCGCTCGCGCCGTCCCGCCGCCCTCCGATTTGCGACCGCGACCCTCGCTCACTCTAATAGTTACGATTTAATATTACACTAAAAATTAATGTGTTGAGAATGGGCGGCCAACGAGACTAGCGACCGTCCTTCTGCAAGCGACGTCATCATAATAAATAATTCTCTAAACCGATAATGTGAAACGATATTGTTTGAAATAAATCGTATTCTTTCACTTGGGGACATCGTTCACGTTGTATGTACATTGGTTAGGGGCGTGGGTGGGTCGCTATCATCGCGGTTCTTCCTTTTTCAATAGGTCGAGGGGGGCTAAGGGAGCGAGGGTAGGGGCAAGCGGGGGTAGAGGCGCCAGCGGCCCGTGCGCGCTCAGCGGCAACGAGCCGTGCGCCGCATGGGTCCCGTGCGGGTGTCCGTGCGCGTGCGTAACGTGCGCGGTGTGCAGCCCGCGGTGAAGTAACGGTCCAGACTTTAGTTGCTGATGGTGCGCGTACGCGCTTAGCATTTTCGCGCGGTCTTCTTCTGCACGGATTGCCGCTTCCACGAGCGGCGCGAACCTCATGTGCTGTAGTGGGTCAAAAGTGCGATACGGGTCCCACGGAGGGGGAGGAGGATATGCCGGTAGCGTTGGTGGCGGCCGCGGTGGTTCCTTGCGCTCGTCCTTCGTTTCAGGCACGCCGTTCCGAAGCGGAGAGCGCGTCCTGGCTCGTTCTAACTCCCGTTCGCGTGCCTTGCGCCGTTCCCGTTCCTCCCGTTCTCTTCTCTCGCGCTCCTCTCTCTCGCGTCGCGCTCGTTCCCTTTCCTCGTGTTCGCGGCGTACTTCGGCGGCAGCTGATACGGGCGGGCGCACGCCACGCCAGGCGTCGTGCAACCCTAGCGGCGGGGGATGGTGTACGCCGTGCAAAGGCGACGAGAGTGCCAGGTCGCGGGAATAAGGCGAAAGGCCAAACGTTGTGGGTGCACCAGGGAAGGCACCGGCGCCGTAGCGCGCGAACGGCGATACCCCTGAAACGCCCAAATCTCTGTGAGTAGCGAGCGCGAGAGGAGTAAGGGAGGAGCGTGCGTTGTATCGGCTGCTACCTAGGTGCGGATGGTGTGGCAGGTAGGGCGTTGGCAGCTCATACGGTGAGCGGTACGCGGGTGGCGGGGGCGCAGGCGTTGGAAACGCTCGCAGCTTCTCCTTATCCGCTGCGCTCGTCAATGCACCACCACCGCCTGACTTTTCTTTTTGTTGATGATTGTAAATCTCCCACGCGATACGGACATGCATGGCATTCCATTTTCCGGTTTTCTAAAGAAAAAGAAAAAAACACATTTGTGTGAAATTAATTGAAAAATGTTCTGTAAGTTTTAGTTTTTGAAGAGTAATTATATATATATATGTAAGCATGCAGGATGAGAGAAATTGCTAAAGAGGAAACCTACCGCAACAGCGGGACGTGGTGATGGTTTAGTGGCGGAGTCACTTGCGGCCGACACTACGGGCTGTTAACATTATGCGATGCGTGTTAATGATGACAGAGCAACATAAATTGCAAGCGCTAAGCTTGTGTTAAATATATAGGATAAAGAAAACAACAGTTGAAATGTATACAATATCTACAAAATTGAATAATTAGAATTAGAAAAAAAAAATTCTATGTTTATGTAATTAAAAGGTATAATGAATTATTACATAACGTTTATGGCAATTAATGTAGGTTTTAAAGTAAAAATCTTTTAGATATGCAGGAAAAATAAGCACATTTTTATGGACTTTATTAAATATTTGATTACTAACGATCTAAATAATTATATTTAGCATCATCTCTATGCAGCTATAGAGTGCAAATAACTTTTTAATTTCTGACTACGTTAAAAAATAATTAATGTTAATTTTTTAAACAACCAATAAACAAGAAATTAATTTCAGAAACAATAGGCAATAATTTTTACCTGAAAAGCTACTGAATATAACATTTATTAATATATTAGAGAAAGAGAGAAAAATAACCAACAAATCTTTTGTATGCATTTGATTTTGATATCATATTAAGTTATAATGAGTAGGTAAATATCAATGTTCGCAAATTTCTTTTTTATTGTCTATTAAATTAACAACGTTTATATAATTAAAATTAGAGACCACAAATTTTATTTGTTTTTAAATTTGTTTTTTTTTTCATTAAGCACTTTATAAAAAAAAATAATCAGTATAAAAAAACCTAATATAATAAATTACAATAATGTTTCTATACATTTTAGGTACTGTACTAAACTTAGTCTAACTGGTTAATGAAAAGATAAACCCAACCTAATTATTAATATAATAGTATATAAGCATATTGATTTAAGCGTTATAAAGGTAAACTAAAAATTTATTGTTTTTACCGATTCTAAGTATTATTAAATTGCGAGATCTTCTTACCTTAGGTGCGTAAGTTGTAAGTGGTGCAGGCGGTACGTAAGGCGCAGTGGGATGTAACAAACTTGAAGAGTATGGATAACCAAGACCCAGGCCTGTGCGATACAGCGATGACATTTTACCCACATCTTTGAACTGAAAAATTTATTAGATTTTAAAAGAAACAGAGAAATATAACACTGACATTCGGAATATTGTAATTGGTTTTAGTAAAGTTTACTTATTTTGATCCATTCACCGCGGCTATATGTTTAAATATAAGTAAGCAAAAAGAATGACCTGATCTTTTATAGTCTTAAAATAGAAACATATGTACTGGTATTGTTAACATTTTATCGATCGGTAGCCTATTTTTCGGCTTTTCGAATGCTAGTGCTTATTAACTGGTAGCCTATTAATCTGCTTTTAGTTATCGACGGTTTTTGTCAGTGGGTTGCCCTTTTTAAAATTTCGCAGCGCCGACCTCTTCAGAATTTTATCAATAATAATAATTTAAATCAATTCCATTACTTTAAAACAAAGGGAATAGTAACAGTACAATGCATAGTGACAATTTAGCCAGTACTGGGAGTAAGTTCGGGCGCAACTAAGTCCGTATTTACTGAGTGGCAGTTTCTACCAAGACCATTCGGTATAGTGTTAATAGAGATCTGATTTTAAAATAACTGATTGAAATCTTAAATATTTTCTTTAAAAATACACCAAAGTTTGGGTAAATTGGAATATAATTTACACATGTATCCCTTTTATTTGTGCCGTACTAATTGTATTATAAATAATTAAAACAGGTTACTGACCAGTGGGGCGTGCGGTACTAGTAGTTGGTGCGGGTGGTGCTGGGTTGGGGGCGCGTGCGCGGGGTGTGTCGGGTGCGCAGCGTGCGGCGCGTGGGGCGGGTGTTGGTGCACATGCGTGTGTTGGTGCTGGTGGTGGTGCAGCTCAGTGCGCACGCCCACCGACCCCACACCCACTGCCCCTGCTGCCGCAAGGAATCTGTTGTCCAGCTCCCGCCGCAACAGATCAGCACCAGGACCTGTAATAATTTATTAAATTGTTCTTCAACCTTACAATAAACTTTGTATAGTAATCTTCATTACTTTACAATCTCTTTATTAGTCTCTGTACTAACTACAAACTATATTTGTGTACTCATTGACTAGGAACTTTGAAAAGCCAAAATAGATCTCAATTAATATGGGCCACGAAATCTTATCTTATCAACTTCGAAATTTTTATATGTGCATTTTATTCCGTCTGTTCTAAAGCCACATCGTTTTCATTTACGAGGCAGTTGTTTGATTTACGAATAGAAAAACGTTCTTCTCATATCATTGTCTTGTATCTATGTTAAAATATTAATATTAAGAGAATCTTTTAACACAAAATAAGAAAGTGGTTATAGTTTAGGCTTAAATATAATAAATTATTAAGAACGTATCTTCTAATACATAAGGCTTCCGTTATGTTTTTACATATGTTTATGATTTTGCAACAAATAATCATCTAACTTACTTGATTGAAAAAGTGATTCTGCTGAAAATGGATTGGGATTAGGCGTCAGTGGTGTTCCAAAAAGAGGTGGGGCTGTAGAAAATGGTGAACGATCCGTTGCCGTAGGCCTGCTGGAAATATAAAATAACTCGATCACTGTATTGTCTCATTTTAGGGCGAAGCAAGCTAGTTATTTCTATTAACAATTCTGTAGAACAACTCTGCTAGCTTTAAATTATTCATTCAAAATTATTCATGAAATTTTTGTTAGTGTCCTTATTTTTTTTTCATTTACGATGGTAACAAATTAGTGGTTGAAGGTGTGGTTTAATACTCACGTTACCCCCCAATGGGCAGGTGGCTTGGCGCTAGAGCTAATGCTTGGCACTGTCGGCACAGGCGCAAGAGAGTGCGTGAGGTGTGCGGGCGCCGCGGCAGGCGTTGGCGTGGGTGCTGCTAGTGGCGCTGTAATACTAGCACCCAGCCCCGCGCTCAATGACGACTGCAAATGTTAAAACTAATATAATCACCGTTTTATTTAATGATACGAATTATTTAACATCTTCCATGGTTTTCTTTTCGGGGACGTGTTAATTGAATGCATTTATGAATCTTTGTATTTTCTTATGGTAATAAAAACAAAGTTTAAAGCAACGTTGCCGTAAATCGTGAAATAAAAAGAAACAAGAAATTCGGTTAGATATAAGTTTATAGAAATTTTTTCGAATATTGATTCGCTAAAATGACGCAATTGATAACATGGAGTATATGTGAATGTTGGACGAGTTTATTTTGGTAATAGAAACTAAATATTGATAATCTCTTAGTTATTAAAAGCAAGTATTTGTTTTTTCTTGTTAAGGATGAACAAATTTGGACGTCTATAGGACTCTCAAAAAATATCAATTGTAATTTTTAATTGAGTATTTTTGTTTTTAATTATAAAAGGGTACAGAGATATGTATAATGGGAAGAATAAAAACCAGCTGTTAGGTAGATTCGAGCTTCGATTGTTTTTATATTGCCTGGTTTGGAAGTTAAAGCCAATAATTATAACAAAAGTGTTAATAACCGTGAGTGGAGCTGCCATTGGTGGTTGTAACGGAGCAGCTAGCGGTGCGGCTATCGGAGCTGCTAATGGTGCGGCCAATGGGGTGACCAAGGGTGCAGCGAGCGGTGCAGCGAGAGGTGCAGCGAGCGGAGCAGCGAGCGGCGCGGCGAGCGGCGTGTTGAGCGGCGCGGCGAGCGGTGCGCTCAAGGATGACGCAGAAACCGGCGCGCTCGACACGGACGCAGGAGTGCTTCGCGACAAACTGCTGATGTTACTGCTAAGGATATGCATTTTTTTTTATTTATAATACAGTAAACATTTATAATATTCCACAATAAAAAATAATAATGGTGTTTCTGATTTAAGTATGTCAAATTATAGCTAAATAAGCTATTTTTCAATACTGAATACTATATTATATACTATAATAAATAAGTAACGAGATAAAATTTATATCTCATTACAATAACAATTATAAACACCATCAGAATTTTATATTGCATGTAATGCTGTTGTTTTGCATTTCGGGTTGTTAGAAAATATTCTCCCATTATTATTCCATTATTTAAAAACAATACTAAAAAGTAAGGTATAGACCTGAAGCTCTCTCTTTCCCTTCCTGGACTATGCCCGCGTGGTGAATAAGAGAGCGGTGCGTGGGGAGCTCCTGCTGCGCCTAGTGTACCCGGAGTATGGGGTCGCACACCCTTTGGTGTCTTCGGAGCCACCAATGGAGATGCTGAGAGACTAGTTCTCTGTAATAACAAAATGAATTTTAAGCCACGACTTTTTTATTAAAAACAACAACAATTATCAGAGTATAATATTAGAAATATATAATTTGAAGTTTTTATAGCAATGATTCAGCAACCTAATCAAAATAAAGAATTATTACAGGAATGTAATGAAAAAATTCATTGCATATTCAATAACAATAACTTTTAATGTTTCCAACAGATAATTTAACCTTAATGACAATATTAAGAATTCAATCCTTCACTGCTTCAGTACTTGACAATTTTTATTTACGTTGTTACTATGGTATAAAATAAGCTGACATAACACTTACCGTATCGGTAGTATTCCTTGGCGATGCAGCTGCTGGTGGTAGGTAAGGACTATGTTGTAATGTGGTAGCATAGGGTGCATATAAAGGAGGGTATGAACCAGAGTAAACAGTCGGCGCAGGAAATCCATTAGAAGTGAGTGTACTACTACTAACTGGAATTTCACTTCTTAGCGGTTCACTCAGTGAAACCACTGATTGTCTTGAATCTAAAACCGGGGGCACGCTATGTGGATGGTTGTTATTAGATGTTGAAGTGGCTGTTAGAGCGTTTGTTGTCATCGGAACTTCTGCATGGTTAACCGCTTGCATAACAGATATAGTTGGCGCCAGTGACGTGGAATGAGGCGGCAAACTAAGTCCAGGATGTTTCAGATTTGTGTAACTGGACATTGTGCTGGACGTTGTGGAAGCCAAAGACAAGGGTAAACTAATATGGTTCGGTGTAGAAGTCGGCAATGGAATGGAGTTGCTCATTGCAATATTTTGATGACTTATAATGGAATGGCTATTAATGGGATGACTTAAATGGGTAGTCATCTGGTTACTTCCTGTTGTTGGCATGTGATTGGAGGAAATGTGGTTCGCAACACTGAATGTTGAAAGATGTGAGGGTCGATTGGCGTAAGACGTGTGCACGGAATGTTTCTGCAAACTCGTTTGACTCTGATAAGGTATCGAATGATTATGAACACTGGAACTTATACTCGAGTTTACATGACTAGACCCGATAGGCGGGGCGGGATATGAACGTGAAGTGGCTGGGGAATGGGGTCGTCCTGGTATATTTTGGTTAGGAAGACAGGCCGTGTTAGAAATGGGAGTGGAGGTGGCCGTTTGAGGCTGCGGTCGGTTGGGGAACGAGGTAGGAATAGCATGAGGTTGTGACGCAGGCGGTGGATTATTCCGAACGTCGTGACCGGGCATGACAGGATGAGATTGTGCGTGAGACATTCGGCCTGGTAGATTGGGTTGCGACTGTCCATGCGAATGAGGTGAAGATGGTGCATGTTGCGGTCGTTGTGTGTGGTGAGCATGTAGATCCAATGGTGCTCCTGCCGGTTCGCCAGTTTCCGTCCGCGTTTCGTGGTTAGTATGCCGGTAGTCGGGTAGGACAGCAGTAGCGTGGGCTTGGTACGCGGTGTGCGACGGGAAGAGCGGCGAAGGCGCCGGTGGTGCCGGGGGAGCAGGAGTCGGACTGTCGGCGGTGGCACGTGCGCCTGGCTGTAACTTGTTGTTGCTGGCAGGCCGCTCAGGAGTATCCGGACCTGCAGCGCCGACTGGTCGCGCAGGAATTTGCGTAGCGGCATGACCATCGAGAGCAGGAATGTGCGCGCTGTTGGGTCGATGTGGGGTATCGGCTCGGAAGGGCGGCGGCGGTAGCGCAGGCGGAGGTAGTGCGGCGGGCGCAGGTGAAGGTGCTGGCTGTGGTAATGGCGCTGGCGCAGGACTTGCACTGCCGCCGACAGGTGCGCGGGACAACGCCAGTGCACCGCCACTGCCACCTCGAGCGACCAGTTCATTCTTTCCACCAGGTCCTGCGCCGGTCATCCGAAATAGGGAGCCGGCATCCGATGCCTGAAAATACAATGTATATGATGTAATTTAAATGCGACGGTACTTTACTTGATAAATAGAAACCAAAGTATTTTTTTAAATATAATTAACTATTAAGTACTTTTCTCTTCTTAAAAATTTAACAATACTTACGTCATCCATTGACACATCGTGATATCTTGGAGAAGCATTTCTACTATTTTCTGGACTCGCCTGTAACAATAAAACGTCCATAAATTAAACAAAGCTAAGTGTGACGTATGTTTTGCCTTAGATAAAACAGTTTAATGTACCTAAATACAGGTTATTCTACAATTAGAGACCCTAAAACCTGAGATGGGTCCTGAATATGGTCAGACAGATTAAGGCAAAACTTTTTTGAAAACTATAATGTTATCAATAGGTAACTAAAAAGATTTATAACCCTAACCATTATTGAATAACTCGGCAAGAATTTTTGTTGATGTGGAAAAGGCTCCGAAAACGGTACTACTAGAAATGTTAACAAATAGTTTTTCTATTTAAACATTAAAAGCAATTATGTTATGTCAAAATTTTATTATCAATAAAGGCATGTTAAAAGTTCAATGTTCGTATATATTATTAATAGACGTTAATAACTTTTTTTATTAGCAAATTTAACAATCTGAACCTCACATTTATAGCAGTCGTTTGTAAAATTTCACTATATTGTTAATTCCGCTGTTGTTAAAATTTTACAATAAAACCATACCTTATTTTTGTTTTCTACTCTTCAATGTAATAAAACTGTTAATATAAGTCGTAGTAGTTTTGAGTAGGATTCACAATAAAATTTTACATTGTTTTAACACTTTAAGCGCTTTGAACCCATATATGGGTTCTAACATTACCATTCTATTTTGGCTATGAACCCATATGTGCGTTTTCTCATAACCATTAATTTTCATAATATAGTTGCTTAAAGAACTAAATGGTTATTAGGACTCCTGAAATTACTACATAATTTATTTCAGTTAAAATCAATATATTATGCTTTAAAAGTTAAGTCTACACAAATTGCGTTATTACGTAAAAAGTACGAAGCCCATGGTAGGGAATTTACGTAAGGAGAAGGCAGTCAACGGCGCACGCCTAATATCAGACAATACTGCGGTGAAAGGGTTAAAAACCTAATAAGATTTTAGTTTTCTTATTAAAAATATATAATAATTACAATTACATTTACTTTAATTATAGTGTATACACACTTTGATAATTTATTCTGAAGCTAAGCTAACCATAGGTCAATTTATGACAAATTAGTAATAAACAACTTCTTATCTTTCACTTTAAATATTTATATCTCTAGTCTTGCCATATATTCTGTCGCTACCTAAAACATGTTTATCTCAAAAATAAATTAAGAAAAATTAATTAAATACAACACAGTTATTCTTTATTAACTATTTAAAGGAACTAATAAGAAATTTTCTCAAAGTGACCCCCTTTTGCCTTCGCACACATCTTCAATCGATCCGGCCACTCGTCTATTGACGCACTCACGTTTTCAAAGATATCAAAGCCGCTACTGCCACCAAATCACGTTTAGCAACTCGATGTTGCCGAGAGGTTTGGAGCAGGCCTTCTCCTCTAAAACTGTTCACAATCATTAATCCGGAGGGTTGAGGTCTAGACTTCCCGGGAGCCAATCCACACGCGATAAAATCCGGCAAATTTTCCTTTAGCCACTGATGAATGATTCATGCTTTATGTGTCGGGGTCGAGTCTTGTTCAAAGATCCAATGCTCATTGGAAAACTATGTTTGAGTGAGTGGCTTCACAACAGGCACCAAAATATTACTCTGTTCATTTTCACGCCATTTAGGCAAAAATGGAGCTCAGTGACCCTTTTGTACGACATGCCCCACCAAACCATGACTAATGCCGGGTGATGGCCGCTTTCCACCTTCGCAACTTTCTCCGAAGCTTCCAGAGGGCTGTGAGGATAGAACCTGTCATTTTTACGGTTATTTCTCTTCTATCGTGAAAATTTTCTCATCGGAAAACATGATTCTCCGGTACCTGCCTTTAGCGTCCTATTGAAACAGCTGTTTCGCTCTGGTCCCTCTTATGTTTCATAAAGCTGCTGTCAAGCGATGTCCTGTAATTCGTCGATAAGCGGCGAGTCTAAGGTCTTCTTTAATTGTGCGAGAGATCGTTCTCAGTCCATCTCCCTAGACAAGATTTTCTGCTTGCGGAGAGGATTTCTTCGGATTCGCTAAGCAACTGCTTTGATCACCGCTGGCATCCTGCAATCACGCGGGCGACCACTCCTTGGCCTGTCATCGACAGAGGACATCTCACTGCACGTTTTGATAATACGGTACCCGAGTTTCATTGAGATTCGAAGCGATTGTAATAGATTGAATATCTCGCTTGGCGTTTTACTGCACTTATGTAGAGCTATAACAGCGACTCGATTTTTTTGACGCACTACTCCATGACGATTTCTTGGATGAATGCCATCAAGTGAGGGTTTTCTAGAAGAATCAAGCCAGCTAATGTCACATGAAAATAAAAATATTTGAAATGATATTCCATTATCGAAATTCTTGAATACAAAATTTTGGGACACTATTTATGGCTAGACTAGGTATATATATATATCGCGGGTCATGGATGCCATGATCCGCGACGAGAGGGTCTGGGGGGCCGTGTCTTTCTTCGCCGAGGGGGTCATGACCCGCAAGGAGGGCGAGGAGCGGGAGAGGGAGGTAAACTCCCGTAACCCGCTCCGCC
>DWQX01005013.1:0-13856 GCA_018245475.1 Pharmacophagus antenor
AAAAAAAAAGAAAAGCGAATGCAACAAAAGGATGAAACGTGAACAATTCGAAATGAATAAATAATACGAAGGTTAACTTTGTTATTGTGTTCACATTCACAGTTATGTATAATACAGAGAATTAGCTTAAAGTTTAAGAAGCGCAATTATAACTTTTGGATTTATTACGGTCTGATGTGGAAAGTTTGAAAACGGAGTCTGCTGTTAATCCGCATTATATGTTAACGTGGTATTTTTATATCACAGGAGTGATATCTAAGATTTTAACCTGATAATGTATAATTAAATTGTTTTAAGTTAAATTAAGATTATAGGGATAACAACGTTTTGTACCATAAATTTCACATGATTTAAGTGACATTGCGTCCGAAGATGATGAAGCGTGCTCGCCCAAAATAGACTGCCTCTTATATGTGTATATATATATATATAATTTCACTGATTGTCATATTTAACTGATTAAAAATTCCTGCGGTCTGTACTTTCTTAAAAATAAAAATCACGAATTACTACAGGTCTTCTTCGCAGGTAAAAGTCGAGGCGGTCATTACTTCCGGCTGTTTTTGCCGAGGAAGTATAAAGTGGATTTTTTTTTCTCATAAAGAAACCAAAATTTCTGTGCTTCTAAACGTGATTATCTGTTCCGACGACTAGAAAAACTCATACTAATTTTAAATTTTTTCAATCATAAATTTTAACTTTATTTGCCTCCTTTGTTTATCGCTTGCTTAATAAGATGAACATCCTGGAGTAGTTTCAACTCCCGGGCTTGGAAATACTGGTGTAGATGGTTGTAGGGTTTTTTGAACCCGCTTGGCTAGGTATGTATCTGCCGCTTTAACAGAATTGCTGTGTTTTAGCAGTCATACATGTAAAACCAGAAGTTTTCTGGGCTCACTTCACCACTTACGGAATTATTGGCACTTAACATCAAGTGAAATCGAGGTCAAGTGTGCTACACAATGGCTACATAATCGATAAAAAAGGAATTTACTGACAAGTGTTCTACTTACCATTCCGAGGTTTATTATTTTTAAACAGCATAAATAATTATAAAAATTTATTTTAAAGTTCACAAATAATTCATATTTTCATAAAAGCTGCAAACGTCGTCGCTATCAAAAACGACATTAGCAATACCGCTGATATGAGAAATTCAATTTCAGTCTGATGCATCTGCTTATTGTTTGAAATATAGTTGTCGGTTTCCAATTCAATTTCCTAGATTGAAAGACATTTTCCGAGTTCGTAGATAATTTTCAATCATTAAAGCTATGCATGCAGTCAATCCTCTCCGATATCATATAATAAATAGTTGCTAAAAACGTAATCAGTTTATATCACAAACACGAATTGTCAAATATATATATTTTAATACAATAATTTTTTTTTTCTAAAAGTGGAATGGTATTTAAAATGGAATAAAAAAAAAACGATAACATTGATCAGAAATGATTGTTCTAAAATCAATATTTTCCAAATTTCCACAAGACGTTTTTTTTTTATTTCGACAAATTTGTGTTTTTCCAGAAAAAAAAAGAATAAAATCGCGCAGTTTGAACTGAGATTTAAAATCAAACTTTCAGATTTCCGAAAAGTATTTTGTTTCTTTAAAATTATTTTGTTATTCTTTGAGGTTTTAAAATCCACAATGAAGCACGGAGTGTTGGTTAATTATGATAGTTGTTTTAATTTTGGATTAATTTTGGTTTTGGTAATAATATTATTTATTTGGATAGATGTTTTTGCTTACATAACAGATTTTCGATAACTCCTAAATGATAATGCATAGTAAATATGGAGGTAAAATTATTAAGTCGCCTCTGTAAAAGTTTAATTAATGAAAAAAAATATATCATTCATCATTTTTTTTTAATTCCCATATCAACATAAATTATTAGTATTCATTCACTCATCAGAATACGAATGTCATTAAAGTATGCGATTTCCTGCACTACTGTTTTTATTAAATTTTTTACGTCGATCTCCGTGAACGTTTTATTACTGTACGAGATGTTTACATAGTTCACAGGAATATAGTGCTTATTGACATTATTGTATTGTTTGAGCAAACGTCATTTTTAAATAGACTTAGACTGCCTCCGTGGAAAAGTGGTATAAGCAAACGACTCAGGTTCGATTACAGGGCGACAAGCATTGCGAACGCTTACTAGCTAGCTAGCATTTGAGACCCAGAGTATCCTGGAAGAGCACACTTCATCATCCACGGCCTCTTTTTCATTCAATATCAATTGAAGTCAGATGTAGCCCATTGCCATTAAAAAAGCTATATTTTTGGGAGCGTTATATTTCCTACGTTATACTATATTGCGGATAAATATTACACGAATTCCTTATGGGCATTATTTACGTTCCTCATAGATATTTTGTCTGGTTACAGATTGGTCTTTGGTTTTTTCTTATAAATGTTGTGGCAAAAGAGCATAAATTTCGCCTGATGTTGAGCAGTCACCGCAGCTTAGAGACGCCAGCTATCTGGAGTTTCACTTGCGTGTTGCCGACTCTGACATTAGCTGTTGACAACTGAACAACTGAAGAAAATTATCTAATCAAAAATTTCTTGTTACATAGAGAAGAGAAGATGGAGAAGGCAAATGAACAAGCAGTTTATCTTATGTAAAGGATCACCATCGCCCGTAGCTGCCGCAACATTTGGGAAGTCGTAGCTGCGTTGCCGATCATTAAGAAAAAATTGACTGTCTTCTTGAAGGTCCGGAAATATCGCTAGGAATATCTGATTTCACATGGTATTGTGTACTAAAAATTGCGCTAATAGCGCATGGTGAAAGTATGACTATCATCCCATTGGTAAGGATGTAATTTTTTAATGTTGATATAAGTAATTTATCATTGAAATCTACTACCGAAATTTTGGCAACTATGCAAGTTTCATGTAATAATAGATTAAAAATACGTAACGAAGCATTTGTTGTGGAAAATCCAATAAAAGCACTATCAAATTCGGAATTGTCTGTATTGCTTTTTTTTTTCAGTCACTAATTAATTTATCATTTCCATTCTTTGAGTTGCCTAATAAAAAAATAACATATGCATGTTTTATATTTATATTCAATTCTATGTCCCTGGACATTAAAATTGATTTTAGAAATATTAGAATTTAAAATGAATTAGAATAATTAATAAATTATATGTTGAAACATCAAGCGATGTTATTTTAAATATTACTTACGGCAGTCAAATTTCAGTTTATGATCTATCGCACACGGGTTAACCCGAAATAATGACGGTTATCAAGACTAGGTAACTCGGCAATTCTCTAGCCAGTAATTAGATATCTTGTTACCCTGAAATGTGTACAGCGAATTACCCCATTTCAAATTTCATGAACTATTATGTAACTCTGAATAAAAGAATTTGTGTTTACATATTATGAACCTTTACAGTTAAATTTTTATATTTAAATACAAAGCGTACCTTTTCTGAATAATTGTAAAGAATAAGTCCAAAACATAATAGCTTTCACAAAGTTTATATCTGCTTATTGTTTTATTTCGACAAGGGACAGACCCTTGTCAGTTTTGCGTCATATTATCACATAATAGTTTATTATTTAGGTAAGTTATTATCTACAAACGTAGAAACTAGTAATCAATTCATTTCATTTATAAATAACTTTTTCTTTTATTGATGTACGAAAGAATGTCTTATCAAAACTTCACTGCTAAATTAAGGATACAATCTTTAGTGTTTAGAAGTATTTATTATAATTATAAGCGAATAATATAATGTAAAGCATTTAAAACAAACAATAAAGATGAATGTAGTATATAAGCAAAGAATAAAAAATCTCTATGGATACATTTAAGCATATGTTTTTCAGTTCGTTCTTTTGACCACGCATAACTTTTCATAAAAAGTCTGATTGTAGGCGATACTGTTTTTCTTTGTAGAAAATAAAATATAGGTGTGTTATGTATAATTATTGGTGCCATAAGAATTAGAAAAAGTAACTTAATGAGCTGGAACATAAAAGATATCATTTGCACCAGCTTTTTTGCGATTAATAATTTCTGTAGCAATGTGCTCAGTTATTGATTAATAGTACAATTTTTTCGAAAAAGTATCATTAATAACTTTCGAAATATAATATATTTTTCCTTTTATTTTATTTAAAAGTTTGAGGTTGAATATTTTGCAAGAAGGAACAGTAAAATACAGTAAAATTTTAATTTAAGTAAAATACAGTAAATAAAATTTGCATTTGACAACGGAGAGAAATATACTTGCCATTTATGAAAAATTTTAGGGACTTTAAATTTTATGTTACTTAAAAGTTATTGCGAAATTTTGTTTATGTTTAAATGCTTATACTTATTATAATATTACTATGTTTTACATTTCTTTGGTGTTTTTTTACATTACTCAAGACTAAAATACTCGACGATCCCGTAGCTTTATTGATATTTTTAACAGTTTTGTAAAAAATATTAAATATTTAAATGGTATTTATGAACGATATAAAATATGTAAATATTTTTACATTATTAATGACGTTGGTAAATATTAATGAGCACGTTATTAATCAAGATAATGAAATATTTAAAAATATGTAGTAAAAGTTATTTATTATTATTGAACGACATTTATTGCTTATAGATTTATGGATTTATGGATTACTTAATTTTTATTAAATAAATCCATATTTAACTTGAAGTAACTTTCATCTCATTTCCAAAAATGGTTTTCGTTTTTTCTGAATACAAAAATTGTGAAAAAATCGGGAAAGTTATAAATAAACTGTGTAATAACGTATTCGGGTAAATGAAAGACAAATAGACAAGCGCATAAATAAAAAATAAAATTTTAAAAATCAGCGAAAGCTGCTGAAAGGTATATCAGATATATGGTCAATAATAGGCGGGGTGCCTATTCTTGGTATAATAGTTTATAAGAATAAAGTAGGTATTATACCAATATGGTCTTATATTAAATTCGCATTTAAGAAAATATTTAACGAAGAAAAGATTTGATGATAATAATGTTTAATTGATTATAACAATATTTTATTAAACGCCAATATCATTAAATCTAGCAACACTATAATTATCTACACGGAGAAGTTTACTATCAAAATCTAGATAATTTTCAACAACAAAGCTCGTCTTCCTACCTAGTACTTAAATACCCGTGAGTGTAAGCAGTTTATAACAGCCCGCCAAGATAACTATCGAAGCTCGTATCGGATTTAAGTTTCAAAATGTAAACTCCGACCAAACAATGATTTTGTACTACGGTACAATCTGAATGTTAAAGAAAATTTTAATTGGTCACTAATGAAAATGCTCTTTTGATTAATACGTAAGGCGTTTTCGTTAAAACCATTTATTGCTCTTCTTTGAAATTAATACATTGCCCCATTAATGTTTTTGTAAGCTTTGTCTGGCTTTGTCTGTGAGCTCTGTTTTTTTAATGACTTAGTCCTTTGTAGATTATCAACAGTAAATTTTTAAACATTCTTTTTTTTTGTAGAAGTTTTGCAATTCTATCATGTCTCTTATTAGTGATAGATTAGATTACGCTATAATCATTATTCGTAATTATTTTCTCAAACTATTTATAATTCGCGATAATTATAGTAAGGCCGTAAATAGTGAAGCTTGATCGCCTGGAACACACTCACAAGTATAAATGCTGGAACATAGCAGTGCTGTTATAGTGGCAATCGCAATCGGATTCGTTACACTTCTACCATTCCGAATTCACTACTCCTGTGGTACGAGAATCAAACTCAGAACCTCAATGTTACAAGGCAAGTGGTAAGCCATTGCGCCACGGAGGCAAGCAGTTTCAATTTGCAACTTGAATAAAATTAACCCATCAGCCATTGAATACGTAACTTGGAACTGAAAACATTAATTACTACTCCATTGTGAGTATCTTGATTGCTCATCTTGATAAAAGTTTTACTGAGATACATTGTTTGCAACGCATTTAAGTCACGCAATAACATTGGAAATCTTTTACGAAAGTATTAGCCCAAGATTTAGAAAAACAAGTTTCAATAGTTTAAATCTAACATAATGTTATTCATAAATTAATTATTATTAGTTAATTATTATTAGTTAATTACACAGTCGTTCGTGAGGTTAATTACAATACAAAAGAGTAAACAGACTTTCAAAAATATACATTTGATAAATTGATGTTCTCGTCACAAATATGACTAAAAAAAAGCAATTTTAGACTTAGAATTGTTTTTATTTTACTTGTTTGCAAAAAAAATATGTAAAAATAAAGATTTAATTGCCTCCGTTTTGTAATAGTTTAGCGCTTGCTCTCTAACATTGAAGTCTTGACTAACATTTTCAGGCAACATGGGTGAGTGGTGGAGTTTAGACGGTGGTAAGGTTTTTCGAACCCGCTTGGATAGTTATAACCTTGCCCCTATCAATCTGGCCCCATAAAAACGTTATTGAGTTTCGGCAGACATTGTCACTTAACATCGAGTGAAATTGAGACGGATTTATCATTTTCGATAGAAAAAAATATCTATAATTCATAGTAATTATTATAGTAGTAAGAATTATACAAAAACACGTAAACAGCACTAATCTCGAGATAAGATTTCCCCGTTACTGCAGTTGTTGAATTCAAGACCTATAAGTCTTAAATTCAACAACTAGTTTAGTTGGTTAACCCAAAATATCTCCAACATAGTATAAAGCTGGACAAATGCCAGAGGTTCGTTAGTTAAAGATCACAGTGGCCTGTGGACATAAGAGGTTAGTTGTCGCTTTAAGGTTAAAATAAAATATAATTTAAAAAAAACTTTCTGCGGTTTTTATTATTTTTTTTTAAATTCACGTGCAGAAGATGGAATTTATCCACAAATTTGGACAGCAAAATATTTATTTGTGTCTAATAATTTTTTAGCAGAAAAAATTGACTAAAGTTATAATATTTGAGAAATTATAAATTAAATATATTATTGTATAAAGTGTAAATAGTCGGTAGTTTATTTTGTTAAAACTTAAACTGATTCTCTCGCGATTGTTCGATTGCTTTGCTCTACTTTCCGACTCTAACAATTTACTAGAAAACTTGTTTCGATTGAGTCATTAACGATTTGCTATAAAGTTTAAAAAATACTTACAGCTGCAGTTTCTTTTACGAATTCAGAAAAATATTTATCAAAGTTTATTAAGTATTCATAATGAATATTTTTTGCTAGCAATGGGGATTAATGTTAACCTTAATAAAAAAAAGGATTATGATAAAATTAATTCCCATTTAGTACGTGTACCAATTTAGAATTTCATCAACTCAGAGAATAAAAAGTTTTATTGAAATTTTAACCCCATTCTTCGCTCTCTTCAGGATGAGTTCAATGTAAGAATATAAGAAAACCATTAAAAAAATTATTTCTTAGTGAATATATACACATGCATAGAACATACCTTCCAAATGTCATATCCCTAGAACCAGTGGTTTAAGCTGTGCGTGATAGTCAGTGAATCAGACAGGACTTTTTTTTTGTTATTCTCTAATGCAGACCTTTAAAAAAATTATTCAAAAGGTGGGCTTAATATCTAGGGGAATTTTCTATCAGCCAATGTAGGTTGAGGCGAGACTTGGTAGGTGATGCATGAAAATTTAAATTATAAAAAAATATATTATAAATCTGGGGAATAATATGTATAAAACTCTAAAAAAATGTTCGTATAACTTAAATAAAATTAAATATGATTTAATATAATAAAATGTAAACAAAAACATTGTAATAATTTAATTAATGGTTTATTTAAAACTAAATATATAAATGTATGAAACTAATAGTCATCTGAGAAATATTCTAAATAATCATGAACCATAATTTTAAAAGTGTTTACTGACAGCATTCCTGATATCTACGGATAAGGTATTCCAGAGTATAAAAATATCCTGAATGGTATGAAAGTTCCCATAGAACCTTGAGTTGTGTCCAGGAGTAGAGATCTTATTCATAATAGAGGGTCGAAAAAACCTGTTCCAACATGTAGAGAGATATTGAATTTGATTAAAGAAGGACAGGGTGGATTATTCAAAAATGAGAAGAGAACAAGCAAAATTCTGGAGTTGCGTCTTTGTTGAATTGTGAGCCAATTAGGCTGAGAACGATGGTGGGAGATGTGACCATACTTACGTTAACCGAAAATGAATCTGATACTATTATTCAGTAGAAGCTCAAGCTTCTTTAGAAACTTTGGGAATAAATCTGTGTAGCACACATCATCATAATCAATAACTGGAAGTATAAGTGCTTGCATAAGCAACATTTTGGTTTTTATTGGGAGGAAATTCTTCATGCGGAGTAAAGAGTTTAGTGGTTGTGACTTTGCGGCTAATTTCTGTAACTAGGTGAACCCTATTGAAATGTATTATCAATTAGGAATCGCAGGTTTTTTATTGTGTTGTAAAAGGTATAATGTGGTTAATTGGCTTAGATTGGATGAACAACTGTCGCCAAAATCCTGCCACTAGCCACAACCAAACCTTGACATTTAAAGGGTTAACAGTGACCCCGAAACGGGATGGCTACTGTCTAATACACTCTAAATTATTATTAATTTATGTAATTGCCTTTTGAAGGCCCTCAACGTCAGTCTGTAGATACACGTAGAGCTGTAAATCATCAATGTACAGACAGTACGAGCAATCGAATTTAGATATTTATATGTACAGATTATTCAAAATATTGATATGTGTTCGAAAATGTAATTTAACGACTTGATTGTTATATTCTTTGCATAAAGCTATATATCGTTTCGTTAAATTAAATAACGTTACTTTAACTTTTTATCATAGACGATACGTTCTAAGTATGTAAAGTTTAGTTTACGCGCATAAGTATTAAAATTTTTAGAATTGTTCAGTTTGATTAGTATAACTTGCAAGTGTTTGAATTTGAGATGAATGTTGAATTTTCTTTAGTTCTAAAAATAATAATAAAAAAAGAAAAAATATAAACGCTGCAATACCAACATGTCCCAATTTTAACTAGTAGATAATCATGCAATATTGAATTAAGGAAGATTTTAAAAATATGTAGGATTGTAATTATAACAGAAAGCATATATATATATATAAGCAACATCTATGATGTAATATCAATTTATTACTGAAGTTCAATTTATGTATTACAGCAGTCTATTCATGCCCAAACCGGTAATATTTCAGTAAGTTTAATATGTACATATGCTCGTATATTTTCAGTGCATGGTTTTAATGCGGATTTCCCGTGCTGGGCGCATAAATTACGTGCCTGCGTTTGCGAGAATGCAGGCTTTGCACTTCAAATCTTGATCTTAAATATAGCGAATAGCAATATAATGTGATAATAATAAAATTTCACAGTTACATATATTTGGTTAGTTAGTGTATTGATTTTGGAATAATTAGTTAAATTAAAAATAAAACACAAAACAGCATATTTTAGAAATAAGATGTGAATGGAAAAGGATATTCATGTCTTAGGTTATATTATTGACCAGCATACATACTTTTATGCATGAAAATTTTTGATAAATGTGAAAATTTTTGGATACGAACCGCTTTGCTTAATTTTTTTCCCAATCGTCGTTTGATTAATGTAAAATATATCTATTTACTTTAAACATTTCTATGGCATGTAATGAAATAAAAGTTATTGTATTTTCAAAAATTTATAAAAAAAAGAATCTGTGCAAAATGACTTAAAGTAAACTGAAATTCTGCACAAATATCGGGTAAATCAAACTTTATTAAAGGTCTTACTCACTTTCTGATGATTATTAACAGTAGTTGTAATTTTATAAGAGGAACATTTCTTCTCCCGTTATTACCGTAACACAGTTAAGACAACCAATAAAAGCGCCTGAAGCGAGGGGAAGATTATTTATGGAAATGAAAGCGACAGGAGCACCTGGCAGGTGTCTTAAATTGAAAATTCATATCTGTGCGAACAAAGGGGAAGATTTTAACACTATTATACCATCATATTATGCATTTTCTTATCATAAATTAGGTGGAAATAATTTAATCACAGTACATAGATAACGTTCTGGGCTATTCACGGCTAGTCTTCTGTATCTAATGAAACGAAAAACTACATCATCATTTTGCATCATATGGTACACTTGGTTGGAGGTTTTGTCTTTTTTATCTACTAAACTTACATATTAAGAAATACAAAATTAATACCTTATGAAAGTGATATTTTTTCTAACGATTTCATCCTTCAAATAGTCATCTAAGCAATAGTATGCTTTTTTGCATGAAAAGCGTTCTCATACAAAATAGTAGACGTCCAACGCTTGCTGATATAGGTAAAGTACAGTAGTAAATGGAATTTGTTGATGCGTAAACACGTAATACGACTTGAAGTACCTAGCAAGCGATACTTCTGAACCGTATTACAAGGCCGCACATGATATTTTTGTCATGTATACTCAATGCCGACAGTCTTACATTTTTACAGTTATTTCCTATTTCATGAATTTGCTTTTTATTTTGGTATCATGTATTTATTATTTTGCCTAATGGGGCTAATATATCCTTTGTGACGAAGCATACAACCTCGTTATAGTTAGTCTACATTGGCACTTTTTTTTTGGCTTTCCATTTAAAAATTCAAAATTGACATATTGAGAACGATTATTATAAGGAAGGACAGTCTGATATTTTTTACACTTTTGACACTATTAGTCACATTTTTGACATTATTAGTCAGACCGTTGTCTGATTATAACAGTGGATTTTCTAAAATTGTATTTAGTTTATATTTTAGTAATATTAATTTTATTTATTATATGTATGGAATAATAATAGTGCAGTGCAGTTTCCTTTTTATGTTTTAATTACTCTGTGTGTGGCACAAAAGGCTACGAATCCACCAGCCCCAGACCGCTGGCCTAGGACACCTTCACCAGCTGGGCTACATACATTCGTTACATCTTTTAGGACAAAGTTTTGAAATAAAATAAAAAAATGGAATAAAAATTAACGGGTAATAATATGGTTACGTCTATAGAAGAGCACGAACAGCTAGTATCCTAATTAAACTACGTACATAACGGTTTTACAATCCCGTATTATTCCCCACAGTATAATCACGACTGTCTGCGCAACGACTTGCTAATGAAAAGCTTACTTGTACGTATTACATGTTTGTTTGGCTTCATTAACTACCTCTGTGGCGCAGTGGTTAGCCGCTTTCTTTAAAATATATAGATCCCTGGTTCGATTTCGAGATCACATGATCAGTGGAGTTTAGATGGTGGTAGTATATTTTCGAACCCACTTAAGTAGCTACCGCTATCCGCTAAAAGTATTACTGTATTCCGTCAGTTATAGATATATAACGTGTATAATTAGTGAACACTCTTCAGCATCTACGGTCCAATATAACATCATGTTAAATTGAGGTTGTGTTAGCCTTGCTAATAAAAAAAAAAAAATTCTTCAATCGAACTATAAACAAAAATTTTAAAGGTCGGCAATGCAGCTGTGACTCTCCGAGTATTGCGGCTGTCTATGGGGGACGGTGATCACTTTCCAACAAGCGAACCGTTCGCTCGTTTGCCTACTCATCATATTAAAAAAAAGTAGATATTTTATTTCATAAATTATAGATACATTTTATATCCATCGCTGCTACGTTGATTCGTAGCTAAATAATAATATTTTTTTTTAATTTACATTTAGGCGTCTAGTTAAAACGTTCGTGTAGGAGCTAATTAAGCCTCCCATTCACTTTAGGCAATTTCTCTAGACAACATGACCTTTCAACACCGTGATGTTTGCTAACTGTTAAATGGTCATAGAAGTAGTCTCTTTAGAGGTGTCCGGCAATAGTCCTACTATCATATTAAATTATTAGAATAAGGTAATAAATTAATTAAATCCATACACCAGAATATAAAAGTAAAACATAAATATTCCTTTACTTTTTATTGCGAAATATAGAATTAGCCTCATCAGTCATCAACGATGCTGAGATTTAAATCTATTGTAATTTAGGTGAACGCCGCTTTTGTAAGTAGCTTATGTTAGCTTCATGAATAAACGCACCACAATGTACAAAGTCTTAAGGCGTATTAAAGGCTCCTTGTAATATGTATTATATACAACAATAAAATGTCCTTTGTATTAAAATTGACTTCAATAATAAAAACGAATTAAATTTTGTTTTACTGTTACAGTTTTTTTCAAATTATTTTATGAAATATTTTTTAATATTTTTCGAAAAGCTCCAGAAAATTAACTAATTAGAATAATACTCACAGTATATGAAGGAAAAACTTTACGTAGTTAAAAGACCTCGCGACTTAAGACATCGTTTTATTTACTAAAGGTCAATTTCATTTATATGTAATGTACACTGACATGTTTCGGTTTAAAATTTAATTTATGCCATACGCTATAACTCATTTTTATAAAAGTACAGTTCGCTCGATATCGTGCTGTTGAACGCATATCTTCTGA
This sequence comes from Pharmacophagus antenor, assembly GCA_018245475.1. Lineage (NCBI taxonomy): Eukaryota > Metazoa > Arthropoda > Insecta > Lepidoptera > Papilionidae > Pharmacophagus > Pharmacophagus antenor. Next base: position 12,484 of record DWQX01005013.1, read on the forward strand.
AGATATCACGTGTAAGGGCGAAACACATCGAGATTGTAATTTAGTCGTAATATTTGCGACTAAAACAGCGGACATCAGCAAATTTATTTTTTGTTTTATTAATTGAATTAATTATAATTGTAAGATGGTTAACACTAGATTTACCGGATCCATCATTTTGTCCGACCAAACTTATATAAAAAGTTCCGTTTGCTGATATGCGTTTAACTTTTTTTATTTTTAATTACTGCCTCTGGCTACATCGTTGTATAGGTTTCATTGAAATATAGGAAAAATAAGAATACGATAATTCATAATTTTACCACAGACTCGAAAAGAAAACCAAAATGTGTCGGTAAGTCTAGTGTTAAATATGTTAATTGTATTTGCAAATAGGTATTATCAAGGATAACGTTACGAAACAAGGGAGAAACAATGTTTCTTCTGTAAGTAACGTTAAGGAGATAAAAATACTATAAATCACAGCTGATAGTGCGCGATTTCTATTAAGATTAAATCACACCAACTTTCCCACATATCCGTGATTGTAACATCAATCAACTTTTTGAATTCGAATGGAATGAATATTTTTTTTTGCAACAACTGGTATTGTTGAACGTGTATTGTATTATAAATATTAATAAAGGATAATGGTAAATTGTCAATAGCTGATATTTTTATATATAACTTCCTGGAGAAATGATATTATGTAAACGTAACAACTTTGGAGCTATTGACGTGGGCCGTCTTTAATTGCACTCAACTGTGGTATTTCATATATATTGTTCGTATTATTGTACTGATTGATACAAATGTAACGACGTTTTAAAATCGTATTATTTTTGTTATTTACTTAATTGAATTTCCGGCGTACATAATAAGTTCAAGGACACAAAGGCAAGAACTATTTACAATTCACGAATTATTGTAATATGTCAAGGTTATGGTAAGGTTAGCACACTAACATTACAAGACAAAGTTTAAAATATTAATTTCATTACTGTTGGAATATTAATGACAATATTAGTATTATCGTTATAGTAAGCCTTCTAAGTTTAAACTCTTTCTGGAAGAATTTGCTTGTAAAAGAATATTGGTAACAATAGTTGTCTTTTGACCAAGACCTGAAAAACTTAATTATAAAAATTGCTATATAAATAACAAAGGAAATTTCCCAGCTATGTATCAGCCATGCGAGTGTTCCTCTGTTAATAAAGCTATTCAAAACTTGCCAACAAAAGTTTTATTGTTGTTTATATTGCGCTCAAATTAACCCGCGCTTCAGTGCTGGTACCGAACAACCCCAAAATTTAACCTAAAAAAAAAGAAAAGCGAATGCAACAAAAGGATGAAACGTGAACAATTCGAAATGAATAAATAATACGAAGGTTAAC
>DWQX01005014.1:0-13855 GCA_018245475.1 Pharmacophagus antenor
GGAATAACTAACAGTTACAGTTGCCTGGATATTGTCGACAATGACAATAACCGGTGTGCTGTGGGTTGTGCAACGAGTGATCGTGTGTGAAAGGATTTTATATGAGTTCATGGTTGTATCATTTGGTATATCGAAATGTCATATGCGAATTTGAGTATTTGACCTATGGGACTTCATTCGTACAAACTGCATGTGATAATTTAGATGAAAGCATCGAAATAATATCTTGAGAATTGATTTTTTATAACCGACCGACAAGAACGCACTAAGCACACTCCGTGCTTAATGCGACGCGTGTTGGTCACATAAAAGTTAAAAAAAAAACGAAAATGAAATATGGGCATTGTGGTTCTGTGCCCTATGAAATACATTTTAATTTTCATTATCCTGGGGTCACTGACGCAGTTTTACATAAAAAAATAAATAATAAAGATTGATTTTATATCTGTTAATGGTTATCGACTGTAAATTTTTTTTTCTCAAAAGTATATCGCAATAATACGTTAAAACTAGACAAAAACATTCCCATGACATTGTACACTGAGAGATATCCACATTACGTCCGTACTTGCGTTATTATATTTCGTTTTACATTTTTATCAAATTACATTTCGCATAAAGGCCATCGGAAGTGTATGATTTCTGTAGGTATATTCCACAGACCCATTATCCATTTTCCGATTCTTTAGAAAACGCTCATTCCGGCAGGATACACAGTTCTTAAGTAGACAATCGAAAATGGTCTTTGGTTCTATTACACAGAGTTTAAAATTGTTTATAATTAGATATCCGCCACTTTGGATGGTTATCTAAATTATCCTAACATTTATCTGTTAGCATCTATATCATAGTTCGTGTGCGTATGAAATAATGTTCATTCCAGTAAGAAATGAGTGCAAAAGAATTTGGGAAAATATGGAGACATTATCCTGTTGAGGTCATTTATCATATTGTGACGTAAATTTTATTTACGTAATAGACTGAATTAACATCATCATTTGATTGTAGGGCCCATGTCCTGGGTTCGATTTTCGGGCCACAGGACTAGTAGAGTCTAGACGATAGAAGAGCTTTTCAAACCTGCCCGGCTAGCTACCACTCTTAACATCAATCTGCTGCTATAATAGCGTTACTGTGTTCTTTCTTCTTTTTTTCTGGGCGAACATGCACCACCTACGATCTCATTATTACTTAACATCAGGTGAAATTGAGGTTAAATGTTAGCCATTAACCAATAAAGATATTATAGTAATCCGCTAGTGTATGTAATTAACAAAAATTTTTAATTAGATTTGTTGTTTAGAATGAATCTCGTGAACTCCATAAGCCCAGTACACAGTTTAAAAACATTAAAGCAGAATAACAGAATAAACGGGCAAATTAAATATGCGGCTTAAGTTTTGTATACAAATTTTCATAACCTTATAATATTAGAAATAGGTTATTTCGTTATGAATGTTACATCGAAAATGTCTGGTTGTACTTGCGACACCGCAATTAGCTATCCGCACACGCGCAGGCTGACTGCGTTACGAAACCCTGGCGCAGTCTGTCTGAGGCTGCAAGATTTTGCACTGGGGTGACCATACATGGCCGACCTTATTAAGGATTTTTTTTTCGACAATGTATGCATTAGGGTTGCCAAATTTAGGTAACGATTTTGAAGACAAAATATGACGTGCTTTACTGTAAATAATTTATAAATGTTGTTTTACAATCTGTAGTTTTCTTTAATCCATCTGAATGAGTAACGACGTAAATCCTAATTATTGCGCTAATGAATATTGTGTAAACAATACATAGTTTCAGTAATAAGTAAAACAAATTGTCTACTTAAAATTATAAACGTGTTTCATGTTACTCAGGTGATACAATGTAGTTTTAACTGAGTCCTTATTACTATTTCCACTTAATTATATAACGTAAATATGATATAGAAATTAAGCGGATATAGAAAAAGAGCTATGTCAAATATGTCGAAGCTTGGATTTTCGCCATCAATTTTTAAAATTGTTGGTAACCTTTAAAAACAAAGCTGTTATATATAATAATTTTACAGCAGTCCATGACTTGCCTAAGCCACTGTATCTAATAATATAGATGTAACAACAACTGCTTGGATACAATAGGTAATAACAATAGATGAAATAGATCTTTGGCCGTCGTAACTTGGTAGAAATCGTCTAATTTGATTCGATTAATGATAAAACACGTTTTGATTGGTGTAGTAAGGTCAGATCGCGAATAGAAATTATAAAGTCAGAGTGGGGAGTTGATATCAAAGTCCGTTTTTTGACTACATTCAGCTTTCGTTCTTATATTTAAGTACATTCAGTTGAATGTTGCATTTGACATAAATTCACATATATATCACTAACTGGATTCTCTATTTATGTATCAAACAGTTTCATTTAACATGAATCGTAAATAGGACGAGGTTTTCATACGAATGTGGTTTTTGATTAATGAATATAAAATATTTATACTAAGTGATGACGGGGTTTTGATGTATGTATTTCAATATTAATATATAGTCTACTTCATAAAACGAGATCTTAATAGCAGAAGCTCGTTTTACGTACTTCCGTATTCATTCACGTACTTGAGTAAATATCAAAAAGGCTATTTTTAAATGTCGGATTCTTCACATAGTTTTTAAATCGAGTAGCACGGGTACAACATTTAGAAACTCGGAACCGAATTTATGTTTATCTTTCGAACGTCGCGCGCAACGAATAACCGCAGTCTTTGCGAAACAAAGCCATTCTCTTGTTACTCCTATGCATCTCATAAGGTGTATGGTGTGTAATACGAAGGTGCCAAATATCTAAATCAATTGTTATGCCTCACAAATTTCACTTCTCGCTGCCATTTCACTTTGTCCGTTATCTATTAATTTACGTTGATATGTTAAACAATTATTCATTCGCAATTTGTTTGGCCTTTAGCTATACGTACGTTTAATTTTAATAAGACGTGACCTTATGGTTTCATAAGTGCTTGAACAATTTTCTGATTTAAAAATTTGTTTTTAAATATATATCACTATACGTACATTACAAGTACAAGAATACAGTAAGTTTATTGGGTTAGTGTTTTTGCGAATATTCTGATTTTTATCATCATAATTATTATGTGACGATGGCGATGAAAATAGGCATAGGGCCCCTCTAAGGATCTCGCCGTGACATTTTTGAAAACTAGGGGCTCCTACTTGCAGGGGCATGCTAAAATATCTAGTTACGCTGCATTGTTGTTAACCGAACTACGGAGGTTCTCTTTTTTTTTTTGTAATTCTTAAGACGAAAACCTTGATGGTAAATGCTAAACATCAGATTAAAAAGAAATATTAATCTCTAATATATATTTATACAGTAGTCTGCTTAAATTTATAGATAACTATTTTTTTAATTTTATACGACGTGCATAATAATTATTGTACCTTTTATTACGTGACAATGTGGTTTCAGGCGGTATAGGGCACAACCAAAAAGCAACCTATTCACTCTGATCTTGAATGCATAATCTGACCGGAACGTTAATAAGTTGTTCGATTTTTTTGTCGTATTATAAATATATTTTTTTATGTCTACGGTCTAGTAAAAATAATGTTTTTTTTTTACTATTGTCTTTACTTATCAAAACATATAAAACTTATATTTCATTTCATAAATATATACAAGGTCATAATAAAGCCATACACAATTCAAATTTATAAACAATTTCGATAAAACTCGACAGCGCCACATTATTGTTAGTGGACTCCTAAAAAATTGTTTTTTATTATTATGTAACCAAACGTATCGTGGAATACGCGAAAACAAAAATTACGTCGTAAGATTTTATTATAATTATATTCAGAATGAGCCGGATCTAGAACCAGTATGTAGTTAGTGACGAAATTATATTATTAGCATCGTCCGATTTATGACCGTGTATTAGAATAAGAAAGGTAGGTTGAAACGCCACAGAGACATAATGAGCTCGAATGTGATAAATAAAGATAAAATTTAATATCAGGCGCCCACATTATAATATAATTTTCCTTTGGTTTTTTTTATTCTAAGTTCGAGTCTGTTATTATCAACTGTCACGTAAATCATATCACTTTTACATTGTACGATTATAATTCTTATACACACACACACACATATACGCACACGTACAGGCACACAAAAAGACACGCACACGTTGAAACTTGCACTGTGTATGCCTCTTTTTCAATTTTTTTATTAGTTTGTAAATCTTTAAAATTAGTCTACAAAATATTAGTTTATAAATGGCTTGTGACATGTCCATATTTAATCGTTTATATAAACTGCAATATAAGCTGTAAACTGTAAAATAATAAATAAATAGCTACTGATAGCAGGCCTCTCTTATAGGAGTCCCACAAGTACTTAATTGCTTCTGTGGCGCATTGGTTTACCGCATACCTTGTAACAAAGATGTGTCTGGTTCGATTTGGTAACCACATGAGTATTAGAAGAGAATGAAAGCTCACTAGGCGGTTCGAAAAAACACTACCATCATCCAAACATCACTATTCGGTTACTTTAAGGCCCGTGAGTTGTTCGTCAGACTTTCGTACCTTTGCTATCTGTTATAAAAAAAAATTAAAAGAAAACTGAATTTCGTTCTTCACTAGTGAGCCAAAATTAATATCTAGTCATAAACATTTGCCCAGACGTTTGTAACTAACTCAGCTTCAGAAACCTAATTATAATTTTTAACGCTTGGAGAAGCATCTGATTCAATCACTCCATTCAATCAATCATTCAATCAATCCTACGGGGTCTATTAATCAGATATGTAAAACCGTGCAGGTTTGAACTAGTTACGATCTTGTTATTTAGAAAGTAATGGTTATCGATTAAAACAAAAGTGTTTTTGTTTTCAATTAATAAATTTTAAAGTCTATTAGAATTTATAACATCGTTTTGATGAATTTCGTAATATCATGAAATACATTGTTCATTACTATTTTGATGCAATATCCACCAATATAATAAATATGCATTGGTAATACCACGAATGTGCTTATATTTATTGCGGTAAGTGAAACTTCAAATGAAACTGAGTCTGTATGGTCATAGTTTTAAAGAATTTTTAAATTCTAATAGTTATGGAAAACGGCTTATCATTCAGGTTGTAATGAAATAGACAGAAAGTAATGATTATGATTCCAGGACTAGTAAAAGTTATACATTTTTTGATATAAATATTTTGAACTATACACCAAAAAACATTAAATAATTTTTTAATTGTTAATAAATAGAATTTATAATAATATTTTGACTAACCAATTAAAAGCTTTGTAATGCACACAAAAAAGGAAGGGGTATTGTCTCCTGAGATACAGGAATTCCTAGTTTAGGAGATAGGACGTCGCAAATTGTAAATATGATATTTGTGGACAATAAAAGAAGTTTTTATTTTTAAAAATAAATTATTAAATAATCTATAGCCATAATGTAATGTATTTATTCGGATAAATTGTAGTCTAAGAATGTATCTCTGTATAATTTATTTGTTACAGCGATGTTACGTATAAAAGGTTAAATTTTATTTACAATTTATTCCTATTCTGAATTAAATGTTCATTCTACTGCATAACGTTAAAGAAAACAAAATTAAATGAAACTATGCGAAATGTAAAAAAATATACAAAAACGTATTATTTAAGTAGAAATATTTTGGTAATGAGACAGTATTAAAACTTTTTAATTTTATCCACACTTCTCAGTTTTCGTTTTATTTAAGGAGAAATTTTTATATATGCGTTGCTAATAAAGCATGGTAAATACGATGTGATTCATGATCATCGAAATTTTCATTTATTCAAATTGTATTCACTTAAAGTTTGAGATAAAGTTAGCATTTGTAAATTAGTATGATTTGTAATTCTTTATTACCGTCTCTTCAATGTTCTACGAATGAATAAACTTTTGCAGAAATTTATTTATTATGTATGAATAATTCAAAAGCGAAAAAAGTAAAATGATTTATCGTCTGGAAACCGAAGAAGATTTGTCTAACATGAACAATAGTAGTTTAATAGAGACAAGTTTATTAATAATAATAGGTAATAATATAATGTAACTTTTAAGACATTTAGCATGTAACATTTAGAATTAAAGAAGTGAATCGTAAATGTATTACCCAAAAAAATATGTCTTGTACTCAACCGCTGTTACTATATATTATATTAAAGTAATCGACTTTGCCCAGGTAAACCGATTTGTGGACCGCTCAGAGGTTTTTTGTATTGTTGCTAGCTGGCAAGCGTTGACATGTTCCGATAATGTAAAATTGTTTAACGATTCTGTGACATTTCGAAACTTGTTCGTTCTTATTTCGGATAAAACCGGACGACCTCACACTACCTCCGCAGGTCTCCTTTGCCATTGAGCCAGTGTTCTGTTAAAAAAGTGATTAATAAATTCGAATTTTTTTAGACGATACGGTGAAATGAAACCTTTAAGAATTATTATAGTATCAAGGTGATTGTTTCCGTGGCGCAATCTTTCCGCTTGCCTCGTAACACGGAGGTCCCGGGTTCGATTTCCGGACCGCAACATTAGCTACTACCCTCAATGTCAATCAGTCACCATTACATCATTGCTTTGTTCTGACAGTCATACATGTTAGAGCCAGATGTACTCTTAACGAACACGCTTCACTGCGGCCTCATTGTCACTTAACATCAGTCAAAATCGAGGCTAAGTGTTAACCCACAACCGATAAGGAAAAAGTTACAATTGACGGAATAAATGGGACGTACGATCTGAATCGTATCTACGTATTACGTGCAATTTTGAAATAACAACCGCTTGATATACGCTCCACATTAATATGAAGAGGTGTGTACCTTATAAATACAATTACTATCAAGTCTTAATAATATCGTGAAAACGATGTATAATTTTTTTTTGTAATATATATTAAAAATAAATAATGTTATTAGAACATTAAAATTTCCTTTAATCTCTCTTGATTTGATTCATTTTATAATAGACATTTTCAGATAAAATAATTTTATTTACTAAATTTTATTAACCTTCATAAACTAAGGTACATTTTCTGACAGTCGACACTCGAGGTTGTGAAAGTATCAACATAAAACAACTATTATTATTTCTTTTCTTGAATACTTTAAGTGAGGTGTCACTTATGATATGTACGAGGTGTCAAACACCGTATTGCAAATGGTTAACCTTTTATCACCTTTTCTCATCGTAAACTTTCCATTGGTCTTTGTGTTTATCAGTCGATTTAACTTTGCTAATGAAGTATTGGTGAAGCTTTACTGTTATAGCAAAAGGTCGTATAGTTAACTAAGGAATGTTAGTAAGCTGTCAATGAGGGTATAGTATTATTGCATGGTATCATACTGTTATTTAAGGATAGGTCAATGACTCGACCGGCTTACAAATAGTGGTAAGTAGTTGTGCCAGTAGGCCAGGCCCAATTACACACTTGTATGATTTTCACCTCCTCTATCACCTATACATTATCGTGAAGTGGATATTCACGTGTAACGTATGTAAACGTGCTTCATTCGTTAAAGTGTGTGGGTGAAATTAGAAGTTTTATCATGTACTACGTTGATAGAAAATAGTGAGTGGAATTAATTTGAAATTTACCACGGGCTATCTCTGGGTATATTTTGAATAAAATTAATAGATATGTAACATCTCTTCGCAAGGTGCAGAGTGTAAAGAGGATTGGAAGGAATCAGGTTGTTGTCGAATTATCTTTTTGTATGTGGTTAGTTGAAAGAAAATAGTATAACGAGTTATAATGAAGCTACCGTAAATACTAATTGAAAAATAAACGCTAATGAATATGTTCATAATGATCTAACGACCATGGCTTTGTATATAAAAGTAATTTTCAACAGAATAAGAGAAACACTAATGTTTGTCTAAAGAAAATTTTAATAGCTACAGACTTTCTCAAGTCTGAATCTAGGGCACAAGGCTGCTTTGTGGTGCCGTAGACACATAATAGCGGTTAGATATCTAAAACGACTTTCAAGGGGACTTCAATTACCTTTATATACGAGAGTATGCAACTATATACCATTAAATTATATACCATTGTCAGTTTCTTTGTTTTATAATTATATTAAATATTGTTTTACATTTCTCTCGATGGGATGTCATTGTTATTTAAATCTGATTTAATTATATAACATTACATTAGTTCTACAGACATTTTTTCATAGTTATCTTTTCGAGTCTATAGTAATTTAATAATTTATTACTAGTGTTACCTTTTAGAAAAAAAAATGCTATATTGCCATAAAGGATGATATTTTTTTTAAATTCAGAGACAAATTAAGGGGACTAGCCTAGAATATTCTATCCCTCATGTGTAAGACTGCGGGATCACAGCAGTAATTTTATAGATGTTTTTTGATATCGAAGTAGGTAGTAAATATGGGGATACCTTAATATCCTACCATTCCCCAAAGTACACAAAAAACTTATATGTACATAAAAGCAAGCCAAACTCTTCTGCTACAACATAAATGGTAAACGACTACGCTTCAGAGGCAATTATAAGTTTTTCAAGTATGATCAGATCAATTTCAAAATATGAACGTAATTTTATCGTATCTTTATATGTTTTTGATAAGACCATAGCAGCGGCCTTATAGGGCACGTTCTATTTCCGGACGCGCCGATTGACGTAATTACTCGATGCGTTAACAGAGGGTTATTCAACCGCGCTTGGAAAGTAACCGAGAGAAATGCGGTGAAATTCGCATTCATATATCTGTTGAACATGCTATATTGAATCAAACGGCGGAACGGTGCTAATGTTTTTATTAAAATCGACCTTACATTTACAATGCGTAAAGTCGAAAATACTTAACGTAGCGTTCACTTCAAATATGCATATTTTGTGTGACATTCTCCTACTTTGATTCTTTGAGATCCATAGATCTGAGTTTGACATATTACATACACTTTCATCGGACATTTTACTTTGTAGTCGCGTAATATTCCAAATTCTATTTATTTCTCATACTACGTTCGATGTTAGTACTAAAAATATTGAAATCCTAATTGGTAACTTTGAAATTATAACCTTGTTCTTTGTTGACAATAATGTATAAAGATTTGCTCTCTTTAACTTACAAAGCAGTCTTTATTATTACATCAGAATGTTTACTCATTGCAATGTCGCTATGCGTTACAAAACCTTTCCTAATTTATTTATACGTATTTATATTTAACGAACCCATAGATGTATCATTATAATTTTACACTTTAACTTGCGATAATGTACAATACTTTAAAAAAAAGTACATTTTCATTCTTCTTTCTAATAACCATTTGAATTGTAAGCAGCCAGTTACAAGTATCACAAAGAAGTTTCAATGCGCTTTGTATATCCATTAGTCAAAACTGACCAGCCATCATGTAGAGGTGATGCAACGAACAGCCGGACAAGTGCACAAGAATAATCTTCTACGGTCGAGTCGGTCGCAACTTGACTTTTGAGATGATTAATAATAAAACATTAACCAACTATGCGGTGAGACACGAAGCTGAGTAAAATTTTTATTATCGTAATGCACTGCATTCGTTTTTGTTAAGTAAATTTGGAGTGAATAATATCCGAAAGTGATATCGTAAATTATCATTCTTATATGTGATAATACTGTATTTGCGATTATGAAATTTAATAGATATTTCTATTAATAAAAATAGTTTCGGATTTTTTTTTATTTTAAAAAATATTAAGATGATGCAGTGGAAAGTATAGTTTTATATTATTTTCTTTATCATTCTTAATACAATTTGTAAGAATCGTAAAACAAAATAAATGTGTATATTTAAATATAGCCAGAGCGTGTGAAACCTTCGCCTTAAAAATAACAAGAGCAACTAAGTCATTAGACGGTCTAAATGCACGTCGTGGACACAATTCCCGTTTAGACTTATTACGGAAGAGACTTGAGCGGAACAAAACGGATGTCATGATTCAGCGTGACTTCCAATAGACCAATAGAAAGAAAACTATGAAGGTGTTGAACGGAATCAATAGCATTATGAAATTGTGCAAAAAAATACTTATCATGTCTAAAATGTTACTAACAAAAAATAAAATGAAGTTTAAAATGTTATTATAAAAGTAATAGCAAATCAAAGGATTTTTTTGAGATTTTGCTAAAGACAAAAAGTTCGAAATAATTGAACATTTATAACACAAATTGATCTTTATGAAATTTACTCAAAATCTAATCTAGTTTATATGTAAGAAGTTGCTTATCAATTATTTTTAAACTCAAAGCAAAAATTTTAAAATACCTAAAATAAAAATGTCAGATGCCTTTATAAAGTCGTCACAGATATAATATCTGTAGTAGTCTAGAATCCTGTTCGTAATTTATTCTGTTTTAAGCGCCAATTTCTTAAATTAATTTCACATTAATAGTTCACTGACGTAACGTATTTTTATAAAAAAAAATGCCAAATTTGCGTGCGGGAAACTAATGTTTACTATGTCATTATTATATTCTCACGATTCATTTCTTTTATTGTTAAAAATTAAAAAAAATGTTATTGACATAGGTCGCTGTTGAAACATGTAGTGGACGTGGTATTTTTTATTAATATTATAAATATCATTACTATTTTTAATGTTCAATCTAGTGTTTGCAAATGTTTTGATAAATGTCTGTATCAATCATATTAAAACTGTTATACATATGGGTGTAGAAGTTTGACAACTAAAAGTAGAATAATTTAGCAGATAGTTTCAGACTATATATTCCATTTTTTGAATTAATTATCAATCAAAATGCCATGCCAATGAAAAAAGAGATTCTGATGTTCTTATTATGCATTTGTTTTTTATTGCTAATTTTTTAGAAAAATATTTTTTCAGTTGCTGTAAATTGTATAAATATCGATGGTTACAAATAAATGACTTCGGTAAATAGCATACAAAGGGCACAGGAATGCATAGCGTGCATTCATTTTACTAAACAAATTAAAGTTTAACTTTCACTGCACGATCCAACTACTATGTGAGACTTATTAACATACTAAAAAGAAACAATTATCAATCGTATCGCTAAACAAATTTAAATCGTAATTTATTGAGCATAAAACACAATGTCGGTGAGAGATTGATGTAATAAATCATATTATTTCGAACCGTGACGTGCGAGTGACGGACGCCATTGCGACCGTGAAAAAAAAAAGATAACACCCGACTGTTTTGAGTTGATACGAGATAGCTATCACGGAAGTATAACAAGCTGTTTAATTTTAAACTGATCATTATTTTAAGTGGTAGGCGATAAAATAAAGGCGGGAGCACATCGAACGCATTGTACAATATATACATTTTATAATATGTTCCGAGCCAGAGCGTTTTTAGAAGATTTTCCCTTGCTTGTACTTATGGGGATGATATATGGAGACAATTTTTTAATCATTTATTCAGTTATTAAACTGACTAATTCTTGATGTAGATTAAAGTTGTACGTAATTGTTTCAAGAATAAAGTAATTATTTAACATGCGGTACAAACTTTTTCAAAAGATATTTCAACGTGGGTCGTATACGCTCCACGCGGCACAGAAGGTGTTAATAATATAGGCGAGTGCTTGATAATGATGCTACTTCGTGATTAATGAAGGTGTATTCTGTCTTGGTCAATTTAATTAATCTAGAAGAAACCTATCAGCACTTCTTATGAAGGCTTCCTTGTCATATCTGGACGTAGTCTACAACTTACTTGCAAATAGTAGAATAGAATCACAAAAATATTTTATAAGAATTTTAAATTCCGATCTTTGTTTTTTATTATTTAATAAAACAAAGTTGTGTTATACAATTATTTTTGTTGACTAAAATTATCTAACCGTTTATTCTGTTTGTTCACAGGTATGTAAAGTTTAAGAACGTAACGTCTTTAAATTTAATACCTTAAAGTAAGGTAAGTTGCTTATATTACAATATGAAAACGTATCATATTATCCCGTAGGACTGAAAGATTATCTTACAGCAAAATCTATTGAAATGATCAACTATCCTGACTGATTAAAGGACTAATATGCATTTAAAGGCACAGCATTAATCGCTGGTCCTGGAGACATGACTTTTAGTGGTTTTGTTATTTTGTGATGTGTTGGTATTCATTAAGAAAAGGTTTATTGAAATTCCATCCCTATGGGAAGAAAAAGAGGTTTCAAATTTCAATGAAACTTTTATTCTCTATGCCGATGGAGTCAAAAGTTGCACTCATTCTAGAGAGATTAATCTTAATATAAAATAAATATACCACACCCAGAGAACGATTGACGGCTAGTATTATATAATATTTGTTTATCAGTTATGTGCTAGCTCATGGCCTCGATTTTATCTAAACGTTAAACTATATTAGGCCATAGATGGTGAAGCGTGTTCGCCTAGAATACATCTGGCTCTCACATGTATGACTGACGGAACACAGCAATGCCGTTATGTCCGTAAATTGACATTAAGGGTAGTAGCTAGCCAAGTGGGTTAGAAAAACCCTAGGGCCATCCAGACTCCACTACTCCTGTAGCCTGGGAATCGAACTTGGGATCTCCACTTTACAAAGCAAGCGGGTAATCCACTAAGATAGTCATAGTATAAATTTGTTCAATACTTATTGAGTGATGCGATAATATACAGAAAGACATTTTTTTCCACTTGGAATTACTTAAACGTGACATGTACAGACATGCAATGTTTGTAGAGTTTTATTATATTGACACCTTTACATATCAATCGAATTGTACAATGCGTATTCGAACCTCGACAGTCGGTTATCGCAAAGTGCGCGGTTTCTCGGAACGCTGGGCGTCCACATGTCATGTATTCAATGGAACTGTTATAGGACGACCGATTGAATGCCTCGATCGGTGAACGCAAAGAATAACCGAGTCAGTAGAGCGCCCACTTCGTTTCGTTTTATACAAAACGTAAGTACGAACACTTTTTATTTTGTACGAATAACCACTAAGTCATTGCATTTGTTCGTCGATCAAATGTCCCGCCGACCCCTCCCGCCTCGACACTCGATTTATTTAACGCTTATACAAATTTTAAATCTTCATTATGCGAGCGACATAACGACGTGACAAGGACTCGCACTCACCGTGATATTGCGAAAAGGTTCACGGCCCTCCATGTATTGCGTCCGACTGGCATTAAATTATATGGACGCGTTTCGCGCACACGTTAAATACTTGACGTCTCCATTTATTGGTGATGTCAGCGAGTGTCTTGACTAAAAATCTACAGAATGCGAGTCATAAGTCACAAACAAATTCAGGTTTACGCTGAACCCTAGGGTTTTTTTTTAATTGAAAACATGAACATTGTCTGGAATGTCTTCTTAAATTCAGCATTGATTTTTACTTAAAATCGTCAATCGAAATATTTTTATAAATAATCAGAAATAAATATATTAATCTGTTGACACATCATAAACTATTTTATAATTTTTGTTGCTTTTTCAAATATACATTGTGAAGATCGATTCTAGTAGTTAAATACCGTTTAGTTACGACATGGTTATTACCTAATTTTACATACGCGTGGCTCCATGACGTACTTACCGCGTGAACGTGACGCGATAGGCATAAAAGAAACGCATTTAAACACGCCTGTCTGAATACTAATCGAGTGAAATTGACGTGTAATATATGTAAAAATAAGCGGACGATTGCAAACAGGATATGGAAGTCTTAGAAGATCGAAATATTTTTAATTATTGTGTATTATTTTGAAATGATTATAATCACACGAGATTATAAAGAATTAAATGTTAATAATGAGGTACGTGTTACCGTGATACT
>DWQX01005015.1:0-13853 GCA_018245475.1 Pharmacophagus antenor
TACTTCTGTGTTTCTACCCTCAAATATCTGTTTTCTTAAATATATTTAGCAATAAAATTACAGCGCACAGTAAAACCTACTGTGATTTTTGTTGCGTTTTTGTATTTCTTTTGTTACATTGTGTGTTCATGTATATGAAATAAATATAAAAAAAATAATATAAATATACATAACATCTTCGCTCACATTTACAACATTGTTAATGAACTAAAAGCTTGAAAAAATTTCAAAACTTGGATAATAAGATAAACTATTAATTACTGTATCAAAACTATTAAAACGATATATTTGCAGTTGCGAAATCGCTTTAATAAGAGTATCAAAACATTCGAACATTTTCAACTAAGCGCTATTTATCCGGTCCACCGAAAGCGGATGGCGCAGCGGTGCGTGAACCGCCTTGAACCCATTGACGCCTGATTTATTCCCCGCCCCTCTTATTGCCTCCAACTAACGGACCGCCTGTCTATTTTATCGAATTGAACTGAAATACTGTCAGACCGCGCTATAGAGAGCTTTGTAGATTTAACGATATCAATGTCTACATATTTAGTCCATAATCATCAATCAATTAATTAAGAACATGTTTTTTTTATTGGAAGTGAACAGATATACAGACATAGCACAGGACCTATAATCAAAACTATGAGTTATGTACTCGGAGAAGCAGCGCGGCGATCCTGGATAGACCACGGAAGGTGTTTACGAGCGTTACGGAAGCCGATAGTATACGTGTTTGCAATAACTAATTATTGAATGTGAAATTTTATTTTAAGAGTGTAAAATAATATAATCCATGAATGATCTGATAATCATAAAATAGATTAACATTAAGATCTTGTATCTGCAAACTATATGCTTATATATTATATTTTAATCGTATTGTAAAACATGATATTGTTTTAATTGTCACAAGAGCGGAGATATATGAAAACAAAAAATTCAGTGTTGACTGATTGACCGTTCTATATATCAACATACAGCCTAAACCGCTGGTCCGAGAGACATAAAATTTGTAGGGTGTTCTTTATGATGTGAAGATATTCACTATAACAGGATTATTTAAAATACCGCTCCTAAGAGGGGGTAAAAGCGGAGCTAAAATTTCAAGAAAACTTTCCATTCAATAAATCATTACACAAAAATTGATACACACACAAAAGGAATTATTCTTAATATTAAATTTAAAAAAATTATCACGACCCTGTGAAGCTTACGAGTGACGGCTAATTAATTATGTAATGCAACGTAAATAATACATGCGTGGCAAATATAAGCATTCTTAACATTCTTTACACTTCGCCTAAACACACTTAACAACTAAAACTAAAAATATACACATTTAAAAATATTAACATATTCCCTGCCAATCTGTTTATGTCCTACTGGTCCTACAGGACATTCGATAGCATCAAGATGTCTAAAGATTGGTAAATGAAATTGGTATTAGTGAAATATATTTTGTTGGATCAGAATTGTCATTAAGTGATTGCTTTCAGCGCTTTAAATGGAAATTCTGCGTGAACCGTGTACGGTATATGTAGCGCGATGGTCAAATTAACGTGTACCTCAAATGGGATACGTGGAATGGAACTTGTTAACGGCATTATTACTTAAATGAGCAAAGTCCCACACCTTTAATACTGCTAAAACCAACCGAGTGGTATAATTTATGTAGAAAAGAGCCCGAAGCGGCTGCGGACCGCCCAAACGGAATATTTGAGAAAGAAAACATTCATTAGTCAAACTCTGGAACGAATTACACCCGGAGCAGCGTTACATAAAGAGAAACTTCACATAACTATGTTTAACAAGACTAGTTTTAGTTGAATGAAAGAGCTTTTGTGGTATTGAAGTGCGCTGTGGATCGTTCGTATATTGAGAGAGATTTTATAACAAAATACATATATATAAACTAGATGTCCATGCATTTTTAATTATTATTTGATATTAAAAAAAAAACACCGAGCGACTTAGTTCTGTACATGTTTTGATGCTATCTTCGTTAACATGCGTATTTTTTTTAATTATTCATAGCATTTCATGAAATACCTATGTCTACATACAAGTTTATTGCTGAAAGTTTTCTAAACAAATTAAAGAAAATACAAGTATGTTGGTAATTTATGTTTATTCTTTATTAGTTTACAGGAAAACATTAATGGATTAAAAAATAAATCGTTTTTACAACTAACCAATTTTACTAAATTTGTCTCTATGGCACAGTAGTTTACCGCTGACCTTATAACCCAATATTTCTGGGTTCGAAGCCTGAGGCACTTGAGTAATGGAGCATGAACGGTGATAAGATTTTTCGGCTGGCTAGCTACAACCCTCAATGGCAATCGGCCGCCAAAGCAGCATTTCGATGTTCCGGTAGAAATACAAGTGAAATCCAGATTATATTTCACCATCTACGGCTTCATCATCATTTAAAACCATTTGTCGACTGTAAGATCCCATTTCAGATAATTAAAATATACACAACGTTGTATGTATCTTTTTTACAATATTTTACACTTGTATTATATATAATTATATTATAGATCGTCTATAGTAATGCATGAATATAATAAATTATTTCAACCTTTACACCTTTTGGTATCGGGATTCAAGGATCGAGGCTTACAGCAAACGATTATCCCATTTTCCTAGGCAGCTATAAACTTACGGATCATATTTTTATATAAAAATATGACTATGCGGAGGGGCTTGCTATAAAATATAATACCGAGTTAGGTATTATGCTACAATTCGATAAAATTATTTTAGTTTCGGTAAAAATGGAATTTCATGGTATTACGAAAAAACAGCATATCTAATGTAAATTAATTTTTAAGTATTTTTCTACCATTAAAATCTACATAGTAAATAAAAAGCGGACTGAGTAAATCAACACAATCAAGGCCATCTTACGCCCATGCCTAAGCTATCGAATGTGTAATGTGAAAAACTTATATCCTCTTAGAAATGTATGTCTTGGTACAATACTAATAAAATAATACATATTAACAATATGGTTTTTTTCTATATAAACTCTTTAAAATAAATTAATTAAAATAAGAAATCGAAAGCCATTTCCTAACATGCATCATCTGTACACATTCTATTTTCGTTTGGCTTATTAATTACTAATAATATTCATAGAATGGTTTTCGTTATTTTTGTTTTAGATATATACATAGCTGCATGATATTATTAGCATTTTTTGGTAAAAGTACTTGATAAAATATTCGATTATATTTCCCTAGTACGATAAAGTACTAACATATGGCTTATGATGACATAAATGATTTTAAATTAAAAAAAAATGTGGAAGCAAATATTTAATAATCAACGTAACGTTGTATTTGGATGATGGCTTAAATTTCATAATATTTTCGGTTCTAAGGTTATTTTTCCGTTTGCGCTAACATTAAGGAAATTCGCCTTTTATCTTTCACATCTTATAAAAGTTTATCTTCAGAAAAGTTCATCTACGGAGATGCTGTCAGGGAGTCATTAACGTGAAAGCATCTGTTTGTGGTTCATATAATGTGACGACCTCCAACGCCTTTCAGATTTTTTTTCTTAATAACATGCCCATGACATTTTTCGGTATTCCACCCAGAGGCGGCAAACTTTTTTTTTCATTGCTTTTACATTGGAATTGTGACCTGTTTGAATGGAAACGTTACATTACATTATTACTGTCGTATTACCCTAAATTACATGGGAATATCATTTTAGAAATCATGCTAACAGATCGACACAAATTCCAAATAGTGCTTCTCTTTAATCATTCCGATTAAAGAAAAGCGTTGGTCACCTTACGTTTTTAGCGAGCTAAATTTAACTAAGAGTTGTGAAAGTAATAATACTTCTAAAATTGTAAATATATGACATATAAATAAAATTTGCTTTAAGTGAATAAGATGCAAGTTTATATATATATACGTGCTTGTTCTGGAGGCATGCACTGTTTAACAGTCCTACGCTAAGATTCCGCGAAAAATTAAATATGTTTTTGGGAACAATGATGTATCGAGTCAATCCTTATCTTTTCGAATTCCATTCGCGAAATTTATAAGAATAACGAAAAATTAATTGAAAATATTATATATTTCTTTAGTCACTCTTTGTTTACATATCACTCTAACTAACATAAATATTTGCCGGCACAAAAAACACCATACGTCGTGATGAGTTAATAAAAAAACGGAAAATCCTAGTGCATGCCATGTCTGGTGTCTCCACTTGAAAGGGTTTTCTAAGCTGGCTGGAAAATATGTAGTTTTTCGTCAATGTCATTATTAACAACCGTTAAAAGTAAACTTTGAGTTTTTCGTACTGTTGATTTTAATAGTTTATTAATTACGATGTTTAAATGATTACATCTACATTAAATGTAATTTCCTAGATAATAAGTCATACAGTTAATTTTCATCTAAGGAACTAAAGTGATATCCCATTTTACAAGGCTATAAATACCGGATTCATTGACATAATCGCTCTGATAAAAAAGACTATCAACGTTTTTCCCTTTGTATGTCTCTCTGCCCTTGGATGTGTTAGTTTTGTTGATACTTAAGTATTCATTATGATATAATTCACCAAAACCATTATGCTAATAGATTTGCTATTGGTACAATCAAACGAGTTCATTTTTGTGGAAATTTAATATTCCATAAACTACTTAATTTCGTTATAATTAAATAAATCTTTCTTATTTCTTATTTCCTCCAATGTAAAGTCCATCGCCTCCTATTCTATTAGCATAAAAACTCTTACGTTAATTCTATTAACTAAAGAACATTTTAACTTTTCGCTTGATTCGTTAGATAGTGCTAAAATCATTCTCTTTGATAGTTCGGAAAATAATAAAATTTGCAAGAAGAGTTTTTCTTAAATGCTTTAATAATTTAAGCACATATTTTGTTACAAGCTAATTTTTTTACAAAATAGTGCATTTTACATTACAATTTATACATTCAGTTATTTGTTTAAAATCGAGGTATTGGTATAATATTATTTTTAAGGCCGATTAACTTCTTGTGAAAAAATATTATTGTACCACTTTATTTATCGTTAAGTCAATTTGTGTTAGTGAGCTTTCTTAGTTATTTCTTTTTATCTCAATGTTAGAGACAAGGTTAATTAAGCAATTAGCTAAGTTCATTGCTTGAGAAATTTTCTATTAAAATTCATTTTAAAATTAATACTTAGCTTCGCCATATTCTAAGTTCATAATATAATATAAAGCGAAGAAAGAAGCAAAATCTTATAAACGAGATGCCCGCATAATAAGAATGTGTGGAAATTGCCATTTACAATTTTTTTTCGACAATAGGCAAATCCTTGACCTCAATTCACCTGATATTAAGGGACAATGAGGTCGTAGATGAAGCGAGATTGTCCAGAAAACTCTGGCTTTCACAGATATGACTGCCGGATTATAGCAACGCTGTTATTGTGACAGGTTAACATTATGGGCAGCAGCTAGCCATGCAAGTTCGAAAAACCCTACCACTATCTAACTTTTGTGAGATACATTGTGCCTTTCTTATGGGAACACAGATTCGCATACGACTGCATGGTGGAAAACAAAGACGCTGGAGTGAAACTTTAAAGTTTTCCTGCACACGGTCACATTCATCTTCGTCTATTCCCATTTTTTTTAACTGAACGCGTTCGTTTTAACGGCTTGGTATAGAGATCACATGAGACTTCAAAGAATAAAGAATTCGTGCTGACCTGATGATTTAGATTTTATCAATATCATATATATGAGCTTTGTTATGCTTATACTGAGTTCAACTTACGCCTCATTAATTATTTTCTCATCACGAAAATTAACCAAACGACACTATAGCTATTGTTTAATTTTAGGCATAGACAATTCCTTACAAAAAATTGTCTGATTTTTCGATTTCGAAAGAATCAATATATTTTCCTTTAAAAGAGCAAATATAATTTCCAAATATAATGTAGGGTAAATAAACAAGAAATATTTTCTTTATCTCTATATTTCAAGCCGAAAATAATCCTATTATATTTTTTTTAATTTGTTAGAGATTATGTAATATTACAATGACTGCGAAAGAAGGTTAGGTACAAAAACACATATCTTCTTGTTTTAAATAGACTATTTCTTTTCCAACATCATTGCCTTTTCTTCTATCGTTATTAACAAGTAACAACCAAGTTGCAATTATGTCTCGAAACAGTAATATTGCTTTTGAGGCTTAAGTTTGAAACTTTAATCAGAGGAAAGCTTTGCTCGAAGCTGCGTAGTACGTCCGTCCATTCTTATCTTCCGCATTCGTTTGCCGTCTGTTTACTTTGTAGGAATTGCACAACTTTTTCCTCCTTTATGAGTTTAGAATTTATCATTTCGTTAACCTGATTAGTATTACTGTATTGTTAATCTCTGGATATAATTACGTTTTCTTATTTCTTCTTCTTATTCTTTCTTTTTTATATCTCGTAAAACTTTATTAGAATGTAAATAAAATAAAATACATATTTTTATTATTTTGGGTTACGAACTATAACTGAATACACTCTAAAGTCGTTTATTACAACTATATTAATTATTCCTCATGTTTTTTCAAAACTTTGTTTCAGACCAATGTCCAATTTTAAATTCACTCAATTATAATTAATATATTAAATTATTACGGCCGATTGCTTTATAAATTTATAAAACACAGAGTAAAATTCTTTTGAAATAAAATTGATTTCTTATTACCAAAAACCTATTTAAAACACACATACGTTAATGAGTATTTTTAGCATCATAAACATAAATAATTCTGTATTAACACTAGATTAAAAAAAATAAAGTTAATACAATTAAAGCGATAAAATAAAAAAAAAAAGTATAATATTAATATTACTTGCAATAAATTAAATCTACAACGTAATAATTGAGTTGTAATTATGTATTTATTCCTGGTACAGTATGATAAAAGTAAGAAACTCTTATTTTCTTGTAAGTAGTAGTGATTTATATGAAATAATATGTTACAGGCTAATAATCACATAATTGAGAATCGTTCTCAAAGCGGGCTGGCATTTGTATAGTAACATTGAAGGAAACTAATTACTTTTCCTTCATATTGACATTTCATTAATTACTTTATATAAGTTATAACTTATAAATAATATAAAAAGAAAATGTACAAAAAGTTTATTAACATTACTTTTACGAGACGCATCATTTTCATGAATAACCATTTGATAAATATTGTTTTAAAATTCGATAAAAAGTATTGTTAAAAACAAAACAAAAACAGACAAATGATTGGCTTTTTTCATCGTTCATGATATCAATAATTTATATATTTTTTTTATAAAGCGGAAATTAAAGATTACATAATTCATGAAATTACTATAACTTTTTCGAGGAAACCATAAAAAAATCTCTGTAAATGTAGTGTTAATAGTGATATTTTTAATTCTCTTAAACATCAAGATAAGATGTAATGTCTGTCCATAACAGTGATATGCTGGTTAGGACGTTTATACCACAGCACGATCTTTGAGTAGGGACATGAAATGTTAAGTCCGTGATTATTGGCAACAGTGCCTTTTTTCTACCGGTTATGGTTTAACACTTAACCTCAGTTACACCATAAGATAGGCGTGTTCACCCAGAATACTTCTAACTGTCACATGTTATGTCTACCGGAACACAGAGGGGTTATTATAGCGGCAGATTGACACTGAGAGTGGTAACTAGCCAGACAGGCTCGAAAAACCCTATCGTCCAACCAGATTTCACTACTTCTGTGGCCTGGAAATTGAACCTGAGACCCGTGCGTAACATTCCAAGCGAAAAACCACTGCACTATGGAGGCAGATAACTTTATTAGCTCTTCTAACTGGAAGATAATATTAGTCATAACTGCACACTACTGAATATTATTGCTACTAAATTTTTTAATGTCTCCTTTAAATATATTACTTTACACAATCACACTTAATCGTTTATACCTTATACAATCCTAGTTTAATATTTTGATATCACGCAATAACTATTCTAACATTCTTACAGGCAATAGATATTTTCTACGGCACAAACAATTATTACATTCTTTAAACAAAAATTCTTATAAGCTACAGCTCAATTTATATGAAATAACTATTCACACGCCACCGTAACATAATCACGAACAACAATGTCTGTACCGAGACATAAATTTCTGTGAAAAGATCTGAACAAACATCCATCTCGACATCCGCAGAACTTCAAGCAAACGAACTTCCGTATTTTAAAAATTCGAATAGAACTATTCGCATTAGCAAAATCTTTTCATTCCGCGGACGAAAAGCTCCGCGGAATTGTGAGCCAACTTACTAGAAGTATTACAAGAACCTTTTCAGTAGCGGAGTTGGCGGTATAAATTGCAATTTCCTTGCAAATGTAAAAGGGGAGAAAAGGTTTGTTTCAATCCCATAGATCACAACAACCTTTCCTCGGCTTATAACTTAAACATTGGTCACCAATTAAGGTGTTATGGAATTTCTTTAAACATATAGCAGTGTCTGGTTTTTTGTGTTGATTTTGTTGGATAAAATATCTTCTCTTACAAGTATATTTCAAGCCTCTTATTTATAGGGGATATTAATACTAATATACTAATATCAGTGAAGACTTATTTATCAGCCTCCAGGGGTAGTGCATAATGCGAAACTTATATGACAGATGTCCCTGGTTCAATTCCGAACCTTCATAACGTGAATTATAAGTAGTGGAATTTAGATGGTAAAACGCATTTTTGAAACCGCCTAGCTTACTATTTCCAACAATGTCAAACTGCCGGCATAACAGCATTCTATTATCACCTTACATAACATGAAATTGTGGTCAAGTGTTTATCAGTTGTCGTTAAAAAGACACTAAGATGCGCGAGTTTATTTAATATAATAGCCCGTGCTTTATGCTAACATTGCTGATCGGTCAAGAGTTTACTCGTGTTTTCGTAACCAAGCGATGGTGACCGATCACAAGTGAATACGTAATAAGGTTTTTCTGCATCTTTATTGTTTTCACGGCGCATTATTGGAAATATTGTGGTGTAATCAAAACGAAGCGAAACCCGATATATTTTCAAAACTTGCGGTGTACCATTACACGTAGGTGATTGTTATATTTTTTGTTATACAATAAAGATTCTTCTAACACATACTCTTTCAAAACAATAGCCGGCCACGTGAGGTAAATTTTCAAATAAGTTGCCGGTCAGCAATGTGCTAAGTTGTCAGTGCTCAGTCAATGGCTTGTTTACTCTTATAATTAAAAATACGATTTGTCTTTGTACAAGTTGACCGATTTTGTAATAAATCGCATCACCGTGTCACCCGGTCACGCCCAATCGCACTTGCAAGTTATAACACTTGGAGTCCGTGTTTGAGTAAGCAGGGACTCCGTTTTATAACTCCCTATACGGCAATAGGGTAAAAACGTTTCGCATGTTTACATTTCGAGAGCCGTTAGAGTCCTGTCGTGCGAAGTGCTCGCGCCAAAGTCGAGCGACGTGGAAGTTTCGAGAATGTTCTTTATGACTTCACTTTTATTACGCAATTAACACGTAGCGTCACATAACGAACAGTCTGGTAACACAGAATATTACTGTGGGTGGAATTTTATTAAGAGGACTGTGATAATTGCAAAAAAAAAAAACGAAAACCGATTATGCACTCCCAAGTACACTGCGAAACAACATCCACTTACTATTTTCATCGTCTGTTATAGTCAGATTTTTAGTTGCTGTATTATATTATCTTTAGCCGTCGACGAGAAGTAAATTCCGAAAACCAGTTAATTTACATTAAGCTTAGTACGGTACTTATGATTCTATTTATTTTTATAAGCAACCTATTACTATACCATTTAATAAAAGGCATTTTTTAGATTCCATAAAAGCTAAGTTGTATGAAATTGATATAATTGGTCGATAATTAGGCGCAAAAGGTAATTTAAAAACATCTGGTCTCGGTTTCTTCTGTTAAGTGATAATGAAGGCGTAGATTCTTTTTTAGGTGACACGTTTTCGCCCAGAAAACTTCTGGCTCTTGCATGTATGACTACTGGAACACAACAATGCTGCCATGGCGGCAGATTTACATTAAGGATGACAGGTAGCCAGGCGAGTTCCGAAAACCCTTTCACCATCCAGACTACATTACTCTTGTAGTTCGGGAATCCCACCCGGGACTTCCACGTTACGAGTCAAGCAGTCACCATTGCTTTGGAAGGTAAGCCAAAATTTTCGGTATAGCAATACTGCCATTGAGTTGCAGCTCTATAAAATAATTTAAACAAATTACAAAGACTTTTAGCCGCCTCAGAAGTTATAATGGACAAATACTCGTCACTTGCGGTGTACAAAACCATATCGTCTATATCCACGCGAACTAAACAAATCCACCGGTTTCGTACATGAGTGTGTAACAAATTTGCAATTTATGCGGACGCCGGGGATACTTTGCGACGCGTTCGGGCCGGTCGGACGTGAACTTTGCGAATTTACATTGGGACTGGGATGAAAAGATGTCGCTAATGTGAATACTTTATGTTTTATTTAAATTTATTTATTGATTTTACATATGACGTAAAATACTCGGCAACGGGTATCATATAAATGGAATATGCGATATGAGAGGTATTATCTGTTACGATGTTATAAAATATATATTAAAAACATATCGTTAAAATACTATTACACAGTTGATTAATACTTAACATAGAACTATACATTGCACATCGAAGCGTTTATTCTAAATTATAAAATGAAAGATCTACTTTTTGAAGTATTACTAACAAGTTCATAAACTCTATCACCGTTTTGTAAATATCAGTACGTTTTAGCGTTAAATACAAATAAAATTTTACCAACAAACGTCATTAACGTAAAGTCATTATGTAATTAAAACAAGTCCAATTTTTGATACAACAATAAAGAAGTTCAGAATGAACACGAATCTTTATTGATTACTTTTTTATGTCAGATGACGCAAAAATCATATTACACATTCTATGATAAAAATATTACCACACTGTTAAATTTTATGCGTAAACAAACGTTAAAAATAATTATATACGCAAGACATCAAAAACATCATACTTGGTTAAATAATAACACTTTCCTTTACGTTGTTTAATGATCTATTAGAGAAACATCTAAAATACATATAATATATACGCCAATAAACGCTTGTCACTTGAGCCACGCGCAAATATTTTACTACGTCGCCGCACGACCCTAACAAACCCTTAGCTTACTCGTGTATATGCGATGTAAATCCACAATTCATACGGAGTGCTTTGTATAACGCTTGTGATGCAACGGAGCGTAATATGTTATATGTAGACATTCCCCCAAATTTGTCTTCTAGATGGAAATAAAACATAATGTTATATTTGCAGACGTTATCTTTTTTCATCGCCAAATTTATTTTATTTTCAACAAATTTCATACGATGTTAAGTGATATTGAGGTAGTAGACGGTGAAGCGAACTCGTTTAGAAGTCCCAAGCGCTCATATGTATGACTGTGAGAACACAGTGACGGTCATTGCGGCAGGTTCACGTCAATGGTAGTAGCTAGCCACGCGTAGTCAAGCCTTCGCTTTTAAAAACCGCCATCCACACTTTATTACTTATGTGGCCTTCGATTCCAATCCGGGACCTTAGTGTAATAAGGTAAACGAAAAACCACTACGCCACAGAGATAATCAAACAGGTCAGTTACATCTTTTCTTGTAGCATTTGTAATGCGCGTTACTAACTGCCATGTATATAATTTTATATACGTCAAATATTTACAGTAGTACACTGTTTGGTTGTTAATAAGGAAAATATTTTTGTATTGTTTAATGCTGTTGTCTAATAAAAAAGAATTTCTTCTATTTTTCAACATTTAAAACACAAAAAAAAAACAAAAATGATGGCGTCTCCATCACTTTTCATACTAAATCATTTTTTTAAAGCTTCACAAATCTAAATTCAGTTTGTTTAGTTATCAAGTTAAACGTTAAAAAGACGTTTTTACGAGATACAGAATTGTATATAAAGACCTAATTTAAGCAATAGCACGTTAGAATCTGACAATTACTTTAACTCCATAATAAAACTACAATAGCGTAATTGAAGCAACACTGAACGTACCGCAACAACTTCGTACATTACGTTTAAGTACCTCCATCCAACTCAACCACTTGCATCGCCTCTACAAATTGATTAAATCTCTAAGAGACCAACTCTTTTGAAATAAAAGTACACAAGTTGTGGGTACGTAGTGAATAACGTTTGTAAACCCACTACCCAAAAGGCGAGTTGTAATAAATTCAACTTATATATGTATGTAACAACAAATATTGCTGTGTGTATTTTTGGAATCGTAACTGCCAAACTATTTTAATCGGTGTAACCATGTTTCAATTTCAAATTGTCAGTTCTAGACGAGTTTTTGAAGCAAGTTTTTCTTATTTTTTACCTATAGCCATCCGTTGATTCTCCTACGGAACCATCTTTCATTTGTTCCTCAAATGTCAACTCTGTTTTTTTGCATGATTACGCTTAAGATCGTTGGTGTAGTCAAACGTTAACTGCAGGCAAAACATGCTCAATTTATACACTGTAACGAATATATAGTATATTCGTTACAGTATATATGTTTTCTTTTAGACAAACACTAAAGGCGCTAAAGGTTAATTTAATCTTTCTTAATGCCTCTTATTATTAGCTAGACAAGCGGATTCGAAAAATCGTTACATTCTTCCAGACCACACTATTTATATGGCCCCAGAAACAAAACCGGGACTTTCGAGTAAAGTGTGAAGTGGTAAACCAATGCACCACGGAGGCAGCCGAAACTCGCTCGATTAATCGCATCTTGTAAATATTTTCGTTTTAAGTATTCACGGTGTCAATAATAATTTGTATAGGTTATCTACTATGGCAGTATTACATTCTGCTTATCAACGTATAAATCTGCTGACTGGGTAACTTTTAGCTCACTCGTAAATTCCGAACTTGTTACAGTCGGAACAGGACTTTAGAAATTCATGCACAAAGTTACCGACCTTCCGAATTTACCTTGTACATGTTGTTTGGGAGCGAGAAAGTAAGTTTATTGAACATCGCCGTATCACGATGTCTTGGTTATTCACACGTTTTAAATAATATCCTTTTTACCAAAAAAATTAAATTGATGTTTGATAGTAACAAGTTTAATTGAAAAAAAAATAATTGGCTGATTTCTTTTCGTCGATATTCGTAACATTTGAGGATGCAGCGTGTAATGGCAAAACGCATCGAGATGGTGTTTTAGTCGTAGTAATTGCGCTTAAACTAATCGGAAATTAGCAAATTAATTTTAGTTTTATTTAGCTATGCAGTTTAGCAAAGTACCGCTTAAATCAATAAATTATAGTAACAAATTTGAAATGATGAATAGATTTAAAATCGATGCTTTCTGTTTTACCTGTTTTACCTGTTTTAGGGTTGATATGTTATCAAGCTTCACGCAAAATAAGAATAATCAAAATGATCAAAAGGTTTACATGGATATTAAGAGGTCTTCTCTTCTGACAGCTGATATTTTTTATAGTTTTTTTTTAGAATTGAGTGCGCGGTCTGCAGATTCCAACAAAAAATGGAGATTCGGATCTCTTAGTAGAAATATATGACAAATAACAGAATACTTAAAAAAATATGCGTCCTATTTTAAACTTTCTTTTTATCGGTTAATAAAAAAATTAGTAAATCCAATCTATTCACTTAAATTAGCCTACACTAAAATATTTTCTAACAATGTTTTAAAAATTAATTAATTTATTATTTTTATTTTATTAATTATTTATGT
>DWQX01005016.1:0-13852 GCA_018245475.1 Pharmacophagus antenor
ATATTATATATATATAATTCAAAGTTCAATAGATGTCCCTGCCAACGAATAATATTTATTGCAACACGCCAATTGAGTCTTACCTCTGTCGGTTAGTGTTATGCTTTCGTTGTCAGAGCATTAAGGTTAGTAATGCTTGGTATTACTGCAAAACAGTTCTTTAACCTTTCTGACAGATTTTTTTTTTTTTAGTTAGTTGATTATCTTCAAACGTCTAAAAAGAATTAAGAAACCTATAGAATTGATAGAGTAACCAAAGGTAAATTATATACGGTATTACAGATTGGACGCAACCGACAGGAAGGGGCATGCCAACAGGACAAGCCTGAGCACTTATATATGTTCATAAAAAAAATATTAATACATGACATGGTTTTTAAATTTTTTATCTTTATAGTCATATTTAGACTCTGTATCAATTATGATTTTTTTTAATTTTAGTGCACTATATTGCTTAAGTATATCGGACTTAAGGGATTGTATGGGGGTACCGACAGGAAAATATTAGTCTATAATTGTTATATTGTACTGTGGCTATTTTAAATTAATGTATTATATTTTTGAAATTATACTCATTTGGAATGAATAAATTAAATCCTTAGGAACTCTGCGTCCTACATTTACACCCTTGATTCGACTACGATTTTCATCAAGATTTTTGATAATAACGACAACTTTGATGTATATAAACTTTCTTGTTTAATCCGTACCGGTATTTTAATTGCTTGATTGAGCCGCTTAATTAAATAACAATATACGAAGAAAGACATCATTCAACGATACATATAGCGAATTAATTTCTGCGCAACTGATATGGGCTTCCGCTGTAACGCTTAGTTCAATTAACGTATGTAACCTTTTAATTAAGCTTCATTATTTTCAAGAACATTTAGCTCTTACAATTTACTTCTTAGAAATGACCGGTGTTCTTAATGATCGCTTAAAGGAGTGTGAATTTTTAAATAAATTATATAACGTGCAATTACACATTGGAAACGACATTTATAGATGTGAGGTACAATTCGAAATCGATTTGCGAGTTAAGTTCTCGGAATAGAATTATCTGCACACCTTGATCTGAAAAGAATATAATTCAATAGTCTCTTTTGCTCAACTTGTATAGAAACTAAATATTATTGATAGAATTAACTTTCAGTGTACATTGGAAAACAAGGGCATTTGTTTAAAAGCTCTATTCAGTCTGTTCTGATAGAACGATGGAGTGGTTTTGTTTACTTTTATGTAGCGGTCGTTACTGGCTGCTCGTGGATTGCCTCACCGATTATTTATTGTGCACGCGCTGTAATATCTCTGGACGTAAGTAGACAGTTGCCGTTGTTTATATCAACGGAAAGTCATTGCGAAATCACTATCCAAATATCAAGAGTTTAAAAAAGAAACGTAATTCTCTTATAAAGATATCGTTAAGTTTTGTAAGCAAATCACTAATCAAACGTGGATAAAATCCGTCTCTCTTTTGAAGTCCTTAAAATATGAATACAAACGCGCATTTTACGGTACCATTTTTAATATTCTTAATTTATTTATATTATACAGCAGTAAAATAGAAAATTGCAACAAAAAGTCTAACCTTTTTTAGTATTCAAAAACAGAATGGTCCTTCAAGTCAGATAAAACCGTCACATAGTATGTGTCGACTTGTAGTAGCTTTCGCTTCATTTAATTCAAGTTGGCTCATCAACAATAAATTGTGGCGCCAGCACCCGTTTGTATTCGGTAATGAGTTACCGGCCCCGAAGGCTGAATATGCGGGTAATTCAAAATTTTAAGTTTACATCTCACGTAGGCCTCGTAAACATATCTCACCCAGTCGTTAATTAAGAAACCAACGAGGATTTCCCAAACCAACCGCTTGATACATTCCCATCAGAAAATTAGCAAGCAGTTAAAAAAAAGAAACATTTTACAATGGCGCAATAAGAAATGAACGGTATTCTCTTCTCCAGAAAAATGAATAACACGATATCTCAAGTTTTATTATATTTACTATAAGTTAAAAAAAACACAAATTAAAGCTTTAATATCGAATCGTATTATGGTAATATATGTTTATTTTAGTATTTTTTTAATATTATAATTAATTGGTGCTAGTTATAATAGCCAACTACTAAATAAATAATTATTTAACTAGTTATCTACCATTATTTTCAAAATATTATTATCGATCAAAATATTTAGTCAACGATAGCTTCAAAATAATTAAAATATGAAATATGATAATGAAATAATTTTAGCAAAAAAATATTGGTAAAGATTGTAGTTAATAAAAGCCAATTCGGGGAACATGAATTCTCATATTGCCATCTTTGGACCTAACAACTGCACTCCACATGCGGAATTCCCAACTCATCGATTTTATTTACTTGATACATACCTCTATGAGAATGTCCATTGTAAACAAGGAAGAAATAAGTACCTTGGACAAGAAGTGTTATGCTTTTTATTTACTATTAATTGTTAAACATTCCTCTTTTACTATATAAAGAGAGTATAACACACATTTCACTATAATCATTAACCTTTTCATTTAAAGCCTTTAATATTTTAGGATAGCTTCATGTGAAATATAAAAAGGTATCATACACCAATTATTTAACCGAAAAACATCTGACGTTGTTTCAAATATAATAAATTATATTTCCACTTTAATACTTTAATAATATTACACAAACATCCAATTTATTACTCTGATGTGTTAAATGTAACAATATCCTCGTAATATTTAATGCAGAAATAGAAAAAGTATAAATTTATTTAAATTGTCACATCTCTCAATACATTATCGAATATTTATGAAATCGAGTGAAAAAGTAAGACCACCCAAATATAATACGTTGGCGGTGTAATTATAAAGCAATAGTACCCGTGTATAAAGTCATAATCATACATTTAACACCAGATTGTAAATATCTGGTGTAAAATGTATGATTTTACAGTTTTGGTAGCAATATAAAAAAAGTTTTACTGTGCATACTGCGCAAATAATTTACATAAATAATAGTGGATTCTTTGAATTTCATATTTAAACATTAGAATAAGATGCATAATGTAGAAGTATTTATAGACCATCCTTTATATTACTATCACATGAAAACTACAGACTGTTCAACTAATGTAAAATGATCGTTGGACAGGAAAGATGGAAGTTGTAATGAATCGTTTATGTAATGTAGTAGTAATTGGTAGACGTCTATTCTACTAATTTTACTCAGTAAGACAATGGTGCTTTTACGCTCATATCGATTCTAAATTTAATATTGAATAATTTCACACTACCGGGACCTAAAGTATATTAAAATTCAGAATTAAGTTTATTTACGTTTTGAATGTTCGTACAGACTTTTTATTGAACTTTAGATCATTGGAGAAAGTAAATGATCTTGCATAAAGATTTATATTATTGATAAGGTTATAAATTCGATGAATATGATGCTATAATTTTATATAAAAATATGTCCATAACCAATGAATTGATTTTTTTTCTACCACATTAACGAACATTGAATTGTATGTTTATACAAATAAAGTATAATTTTCTAGTAAATTACCTACATCGGTGCATAGACAAGAGATAAATACTTAAATAAGAGGCATTCTATACTGTCAACTGTCAATATAACACGGGTATTTTATAGTCGACATTACGATAATCATGCAAATGTCGAACAAATTGCCCGTCTCTAGACCGTAAACCTACTTACAGTATGAGTAAGACACGAAACTCCTTCATAGTAAACAATTTAATTGGAATTTCAGCGAACGTTTAAATACTAATTTGTCTTATAGTAATAAATATCTTGTTCTACTCTCGATGTCATTTGGGACGCATACCTATTTACAACTTAAATTGCCTTTATCATCGGATATCGTAGAAAAAAACTAATATCATCATACAAAATGTTCTTAAAACTTAATATTACATTTCACCAAATGAAAATATTACTATTGTTTATCAAGTATTAATATGTGTTATTATATTCATTAGGAAAGTATATTTACTTGTTATACGTAGAGACATCGACAGCGAATACGGGTTGCCATATTGTATATTCTTGTCGGTGACCTTTTTTGATATCCTTTGTATTATTTTACAATTATTTTATCTGTATGTCTTTTAAAGTAACAATGAGAATTTTCTGTAATAAATATATTTTTATTAAAATACAAGAATAAAAAGAAATTAGTAATCTTGACTTTTCATATATGTAATGGTTAATACTTTTTTATCGGTAATACTCTAACACTTGACCTCAATATGACATACATGATGTTAAGTGACAGTGGGCTGTAGATAGTGATGTGTGCTCACCCAGATTACACCGGCTCTAAACATGTATGACTGCCGGAATACATCAACGTTGTTATTGATTTTGCTTGGCAGATTGATATTGAGAACGCTAGTTAGACTAGACGGGTTTACTAAAACCCTACTGCTTTTTTAACTCCACTAGTCATGTGGCCTCGCAATCGAATTGTAGACCTGTAAAGTTACAAGGCAAGAGGTAAACCACTGCGCTATAGAGTCAGAGAAAGTTTATTTTGAAATAAATATCACTATAACTTGAAACTAGTAAACAATACATGAAATTTAATTTAACATAATTACTTATACAGATAATGGTGCTGACCTTTACAAGATTTCAAAATAAACTCCGTGCAGGCTGAGAGGCCAAACTTTTGATCTCTATTTAGGATTAAAGCGTTTATTACAGAACACACAAGGAAAACCTCGAAAACTGTGAGGAAATAGAAATCCTTGGTGATCTTAAACTCAAGGTGTATTATAGGGCCATAGTATAAAAGCATCCTAATTTTGACGATACACTGGTTGGTACGCTCATGGCGTACGAGTAAGATGAAGCTGCGATAAGGACAGACGGAGAGGTTATCAGTTCACCCTGAACCGTCACATTTGATTGTATTTTTAAACTGCTAACACATGCTAATTAAATACTCCGGAGTTATCTGGATCTCGCCGGTATTCACTTTAGACTAAACGATACAGTTAGTGCACATGAAATACAGGAATGGAATAATAATTGCCTGTATGTGTGAGAATATAAACATAGTGTTTCTATTCCTAGTGAATATTGTATTTCCATGTTCTTAATAAAAATTACGCACACCGCTCATTATGTTTAGATAACTAGACGAAAGTAGAGTTGGTCACGGGAAACTCTTAGTTGAAAGTGTTGTTCAGCAAAATGGAATATACTAAGCTGACAGCTAACCTTCACTAGTTAAAATTATAAAAATTCACTCGATCTATGCTTTCTTAACTAAATCTTTGTTTTATTTTTTATTTTTTTTTTGTTACCACAATAAAGGTATTGTCAATATCGATGAAACAAAAATAAATTTAATTGATTTTTTTATAATAAATAATAATTCAATACTAATAAATTACCTATTATAATTGAAAATATTCCCGAGTTAGTTTCATAAACAGTTGGAGTAAAAAATATTTAAAATCAAAACGAAATCGTTTAATGACAGGGGCGATAATTAATCATAATTGAAAGCATCAGATTAAAATAACAAATAGTAATGCTAATAACTATATTTAGGATGATAGAAAAATAATTATGAAACTTTGTATTACAAAACAAAAGCGATAACAGCAAAAATGAAAGGGTAATAAGCCCAACCGATCCTTCCCGCATGCCACTGCGCCGCATACAAATTGCCATGTTAAAATTCACCCTGTCATTCGCGCCATTATGAGCCGTTTTGAGGCAATCGCGAGTAAAAAAAATCACGCAATGAATACTGATTTTAATTAACACTGGCTATCACCTGTGACTTAGTTCACGAGATATTTATATTAGAGATCAACTTAAGATTTCTTTTTGTTAACCTTATTTGCATTGTAGTTAGATCAATTAATAGACTTACGTTATATTGTACATAGACGTAAAATGTAAAGAAACGAATTATATATGTATACGTAAGGAATAAAGATTTAAAAAATAAAGCCTTGTAGGAGCTAATTAAAATGTTTTCATCGTGTTGTGAATGATGTAGAATATAATATGATTTATATGAAATATAATATGTTATTAATAACTTTTAATCCCTACATATAGACTGTATAAGGTATGTGTGTACAGATATACGTAAATAAAAACATATTTCACCCATACAATAACCTTATAATTATGAAGAAGACTCGTTATAGTAACGATCGACACACTTCATAAATTCTTAACCCAAAAAACGTCATGTTCACATATAAACAATATATTATTAACACTTTGCCGTCCGCACACATAATGCAGATTTTTTGTTTGATGCCATGAGGACCAGAATTATTCCTTTTATCCTGTCGCTTTTTCTTGACTGTTTGGTTAAAATTCTTATTGATTTAATCACCTCATGTCCAATTCTCATCACTAGGATATCCTTCAAATTCCTTGAATTTCTCAGAATATTTATCATTTACGCAATAGTTTGATCCATGGCACCAACGTGATGCCACCGGACGGAATATTGTTAAAAACGACGTCCTTATTATTTTGTTTTCAGTTCATTATATTATGTATTGATAACGATAACTTAGTAGGAGACGGTATCGTATCGTAATTAAAAAATAAATCATACAATACACGATTCTAATCATTGTCACTGTCTAATTTTTATTTTATTGTAAACACGATAAAAAGTGTTTACAATCAGAAAAAAAATTTAGACAGTGATAATGATAAAAATCATTTGTCGTATGATTGAAGTCTTTATATTAATTTTAATTTTCGAATTATATGTATAAATATTTTTTATTAGTGATAAAATCATTATTTCCAATTTAGTTATAAATATACCTTAAAAAGTTAATTCAGTGTAGTCATATTTGAAATGGAATAACAACGAACATTTTCGCCCGCCTAAACACCGTCCAACTTCCTTTGCAAAAATTTTAGACTGTTCGTAGCAATGTGCTTAATATGTTTAGATTATTTAATAATTAAACGATTTGTCAACAGACGGCACTTTAATAAGAAATAAATTTATTACATCATCACGAAAACCATATTTATACTTAGAAACATTATATTTTTATCTAGAAAGCAATGAAGTTAAAACACGTGAATGCGTCACGGTTACGCAAAATGTCTATAGACACATTCACTATGTATTATTTATTCAAGCCTCTAAATTTCACATAGCGGCACATAAAATGTCTTTTGATAAAAGGCGGCGCGTTAATAAAAGTTTATACTTAACAACTAAATAGTCGCTATTTTAGGTGTCGGAAAAATGTTAAATATTGATAGAGGAGATAAAGGGTATGAAAAGATAAAAAGTTATTGCATTGTTATTACATGTCGATTAAATAGGATTAGATGAAGGACATGTGAAAACATATCATATGATAAGATTTTTGAGAATTTTTTTTCGAGTTGCCATAAATTAACTTTTAAAACCAATTTAAACTTAGAAGTAATCGCTTAGACTCGTATTTAACTCATAACGAAATGAAGGAAAAAAAATTAAAGAAAGCCATAAATATATCTAAAACTATCATATAGACTTCTAAGGTTCAATGCATAATACATTATTTTATATACAGTACTTAAAGTCTAGTGCAGTATCTATCCATTGATAATATTTTAATGGTTCGAGAAAGTTTTAAGTGAATTTAGCACCTAATTAGTTCTTAATACGTCACAATTCAATAACAATTATCCATGTTTGAACGGAGAAATATTCTTCCAAAGGAGCTACAGTATTTTTTTTTATCTTTTGTTACATGATATGTACATATAAAAGGAAATATATTTGTTCGTTAATCGTGTCAAAACCTATGTAACAAATGGAACTTCGATGCAGAATAATCTGTAGATAGTGTACTCGTAATTTTTGAACTTATATAATTTTCCCTTATACATTTTGTGTAATTTATATATTTTTCATTTTCTTGTTTTCACAATCCTAAAATCAGGAACTAGAGATTCTTAGATTATTTCTATTCACTTGATTTACAATTTCAACGGTTTAATTAAACATTTTAAGGTCCTGTAATGCCGGCGGGTATTAGTATTAGCAAATATTTTTATAAACATAATATTTCAATTTTAAACTATATAATATACATTAAACCTTTAACCAGCGCATTAAATGAAACAAAATAAAATGAACTTCGTGTAACTGCTATGGATTCCTTTTGTCAAAAATTAATCGATATGGAATTTTTATATATATGAGTAGATACGATAGTTATTATTATATTTTAATTTAATAACTGTTGCAACTGTTTTTTGAATTATGCACAAAATAATATTGTAATTGAACATATACATCAATAAATTTATAAAATAGACCACTTTAATTACGATGCCGACTAGTACTTATACATCCGACTTATCCCTTTCGAAATATCAACATTTAATTATAAACAAGGTTGACATCAATTAACTTTAACATTTAAAGTATCGTGACTGCAAGGACTTAGATATATGTTTGTATAAAAATAATACTTTATCCGACACAAGGTTTGCAAAGATGAGCCATGATCTTATAGGTGCAAATTTAAAAAGTAAATTTCATATTTGGATGTCACGAGATTTTAGTTAACGCAATCATACGCCATCGTTTGCTGACCCTCTCTCCTAATTTAGCGTCACGTAGTACAATTAATATACTATAATTAACAAATACGAATTAGGAATCATTTTGTTTCATGATCAAAGGTGACTACATAATAATGTATTAACAGTAATAAACATAAAATTAAATAAATTCGTCTTAATAACCACTAGCTATAGACTAAGTCTCAAAACACCCGTGATAACTACTTTAATGTGTATCTTTAGAATATTCATGATGGCATATGCCGACAATTTACACAGTGCTTGGTAAGCTTTATGTATAAGCGATCGGTGGTACATGCCGCTAAATTATAACAGTGCCTAGAAACCATCAATCAACGCCATGCTCAACATGTTAAATACAAACACAGGAATCAGCGTAGTTAGGATTTATTTCGCAAGACCTTTGGACCAAATTTTCATAAGTTTTTCATGTACGGCAACTTTGCGACTTTCGTATGTGCAAGAGCAAATTTATGCTTATGTATTATTTCACTGTGGAAATAATTTATAATAAATATTAATTGTTTGCAACTGTTTTTTTCCGTTATCGCAAGTTTCTTTTTTTAATTAAAGTAATTTCTTTTGACATACCCGTATCAACGGATCCTTGAATCGAATGCATCAAGAATTCGGTTCACAATTCGGAGAATCGAATTAATCGAAGAGAGTTGAATAAGTGCGGTCGAGTCCATTTGATGATATACTAAACAAAAAATACTCAGCGGCAATGCTTTATCTTTTGCAATAATAAGCAGGTGCATATGAATCTTACAGTGGTAAGATAACACTGTCGACTAAAGAGTATATAAAAACGTAAATTTCGAAATTCGAATACCACATTTAATGATAAATCTCGATAAAAAGTCATTAGCAAGTAATGACCTGTTTATTTGAAAATTAAACAAGGACTAACATATACGGTGCGATACGGTTATCAATACAAACTCTTCAAGTCTATCAATGAGGTACAATTGTGTCGACGATATCGGTATGTAATTAATTGGTGTGCTCCAAATGATAGGAAGTTAAGTACTTACGTTTCGCTCTTGTCGTAAACAGGGAACGTTTGGAGCGTCAAGTCTTGTAGTGACGAGCTCGTCTGTGGTTCTGCAGAGATACCCTGTGCTCTCTGCTTCCGCGGACCTCTCGATCCTCTGGCATACTGCTGGTACGGGAAAACGCTCTGCAGTTTGTCCAATTGCGATCGCAATTCTAACATTTCTTGGTCGCGTTGCTTTAACAACGCCTCCAACTCCCTAATCCTCTCTATCAACGGCTGCATATCACTTGTCACTGCTGCATTCGCCACACAATTCTCCGAGTCGGCATTCATTGCTGTAGGAGTCCCCATTATTCCGTTTAATTCCGCTTCTCTGTACGTTTCGTCTAAGGCACGTCTGTCGCCGTTGACTGTTGGCGCCACGGTTAGTGCACCTCCACCTGTATTCACTACGGCCCTCGGCTCATCGTCACCAGCGGTACGCTGTGACGATCCAAAGCAGAGGGTGTCGAAGCACACGCGCATTCACTCGGCTACAGAGCACTGCACCGAAACACTAGGGATTCGTATGGGTTTTTAGTTGTGTCTAATTGCGTTATGTCGTCCACTGACACTAGAGTTAACTTATAACGGTCCGTGAGCACAGTTTAGTGGGGAAGCGCAGGATGTGTGTGGGTCGAGTGCGGCGGAGTCGTGCGGCGCGATCGCGGACGGCCCGAGTAGTGATGATACGGCCGCCTGCTTCACTGCTTCGCTGTCAGCCCCGCGTACCTCGGCGCCGCCCTGCAACATTACGTCTTTCGTTAAACACTATTCACGTACTTTATCATTTCAAATATCATCGACGTAAAAATAAGAAGAAAACTATTGACATTACTTTTTTAGATAACACACAGACGTCATATCGAGCGTATGCTCGGCCGCCGTACTAACATTAAGAACGCCAGAAATAATTTTGAGCGATAATTAAATAAGTGTTATCAGTGTAGTCGAGTAAACATTCATTCTTAATTAAAGTGTCAGTCATTGATTTCTGAGAAAATCATTAGTTATAACGGGTTAAAACAACACATTTATTCGAATTGATAAACAGTTCTTTCGTTGACCACACAAAGAAATAAAGATCTCCATAAATATATTTTAATTCTGAATAATGTTTGGAAAGAACTTAATACATATTTTAGTTTCGTTATAATCAATACATATCTCAAATGAACACACAAATAGTCGATGTTCGAACACCTATGTTTATATTTCTACGGGCGATCACGTGATTCGTGCGCACTGCGCT
This sequence comes from Pharmacophagus antenor, assembly GCA_018245475.1. NCBI lineage: Eukaryota > Metazoa > Arthropoda > Insecta > Lepidoptera > Papilionidae > Pharmacophagus > Pharmacophagus antenor. Next base: position 10,901 of record DWQX01005016.1, read on the forward strand.
CACCACATGATTTTGTATCTAATCTCATAGCTATTTTTTTTCATCTCAAATTGACACAATACACAGATTAAAGATGATAAGTATTGACGTGATGATGTTAAGCAAAATGTAAAATGTACATGCTTCAAATCTGAACATAAATAATATATATTTTATGTACATAAAGTAAAAAATGCGTTAAAAATGCATGTACCCAGGGGGCAACAACACTGTCACTTATGCAAGTATACGATTTTTCAAACGAAACGTTTCAGTTTAAAAAAATATGATTCTTCTAGATTCACATAAAACGAATAAACTATATCGTCAACATTTAGCTTCTTATTGAAAAAATAATGCCACCGTAACATTTATAATATGCAATATGTAATTTTTATTGATATAGCTAATAAAATAACTTGATTTCTTGAGAATTTCAATTGCTATTTGGTCCAATTGAGTTGGCAATGTATATAATATAATAGGAAAGTTTTGATTTAGAAATGTATAAAATCAACCTTATGGTGTGCAATTGAAAAGTAAATTACAATTATATACGTAATGGTAAATGTCACATTGCAAACTGTCGTTGAGATATTTTACGGTGAACCATAAACAAAGTTTCGTGTAAGTACACGATTGAGTAATATAATATCTTGCACTTAATTTTTTATTACTTTTGCTTTGGAGTAATCCAGGCAATCAAAGTAATTTAAATGTGATCATAAATTACATGATGACTGGTTAAAAACTTATTACATTCTTAATTTCGATAAGTATAAAACACTCAAAAAGGCCAATCAAAACTTTCATACGATGGAATACATAGAATAAATATCAATTCGATTTATATTTACAATAATAACAAAACTAAAAGCATAATCTCAAAACATTAAACAAATATTACATTTTACTAAAACTAAACATCGCAAGCCGTTAAAAAATTAGGTAATTGAAATCAAGAACTACTTACAAGATACAATCTAAAAATAGTTGAAGTTATTATTGAATTAATAAAAAAAATACATTGAAATAATACATATTTTTAAAAATAACGTCGTTCGTCATTTAGATATTCACCAATGAACTTATTAAATATTCATTACACTTATTAATTTTTGCGCGTTGTCAAAATCAAGACGTGCCATGTTAAATAAATTTTCGTTTTCTATACCAATAACCGAAATAAAATTATGGAAACTGACTAATATTTAACACACTAACATTAGGATGAAAAAAAAAACGCAAGAACATTACCAACATTCGTTGGCATAAGCATTTTTCTATGGTAATAGTTTTTAATAATTACGACCTTTTTTACTTGGGAAAAATACAAATATTGTAGAAGTGGCGCGCAGTAGTCAGTCGCCTTTTAACGCGGAAAATCTGGGTTCGATTCTGGGCCACAGGAGTTATGGAGTCTGGACAGTTATACCGCTTGGCTAGCTGCCACCCTCAACTTCAATCTAACGCCATAACAGTATTGCTGACTTCCGGCAGTAATACAATAGCCACAAAAATTGAGTGAACACACTACACCATCTACGGCTTATTGTCATTTAGCATCAAGTGAATTCGAGATAAGTGATAGTCCAAACCGAAAGAAAGAAAATTACAAAGACTAAGTACAGTAATTAAATAGTAGAGTAAAAAAATAAAAACGATGTCAATGTAGATAAAAGAATAAAAGATTAAAAAAAAAAAGAACAGAAACGAGTGAAATTAAAAACAAATTACTAACAACTATTTACATAATATATTACTCATTTGGCATGTAATTCCTAATTAGTTTTGTTATTATTATTAATTACGTATGCAATTTCTTTTTAAAACAAAACACACTTATAAACAGTTTTTAGGTTAATAGATATACGATTTTTATTAAGTCTGGATATAAAAATACTTGGAATTCTTCAGTTCTTAACGAAACAGGTAACACATTTAATGTGATATTTGATATCGAAATAATTATAATGCATATAATAAATATTATTAATACATAAAATACTGTTACAAAGACTATGCAACGTAGTTTGAAAATGATAATTTAATTCAAATCCTCAGTAATCTGAAAATTAAAAAAAAACATGCGAAACTTTCTCTCTCGAATTAGAGATATTAATAGATTATAATAAATGTAAATAGCACTTCCACTTAATTTATCTATTAATAAAATTAAACGTTTTCTAATACGGCGTCGCCAATTGACAATTATGAACTATTGACCATTAAAAGTATTTAAATCTTATCGTAATTTTCAGTTTAAGAACCAAGCGCTAACGATGTAACTCGTCCCATCACTTAATTAAAAATGTTGCGAATACCAAAACATTAATCTACTTGGCCTACGCAAATGTGAAACATAAGTGAAATAATCTCAAGCATGATAAAGAAAGCGTTTTTAATAGAATATTTCCTTTTCCTATTTTTTCTTATCCCGTCATGATCTGTGCGATATATAACTGTAAAAAGTATGAAATGAAAGAATTACTATATCAATCTCACCTCTCGAACGATGGCAACTGCAAAAATAAATGCAGATCGCGGTAAAGATAATAAAAGGTGCTCGCTAAATCAGGCGCGCAGCCAATACAAACGAGAGCTATTTTCGTTACTTTAAAAGTAAAATAATAAAAATACAAATGCATATGAGCGCTGATTCAAAATCCAAACATGGGAATCATAAATAGAAATATTATAGACACAGTTTTTTTTCTAAAAAAAAAGATGACTTAATCACTAACGTCTCATAATCTACACTGCCAGCCAAAAGTTTGAGACCACTTAGTACACAGGTTATAATTTGCAATATATTTTAAATCTGCGTATGATAACCTAACAATATGAACACCTGTGTAATCTACTAATCATTTTGAATGTCTAAGTACCATTTCTCTTATCTTTTACACAGTGACTATGCCATAAATGGGCATGGTTTATTTACCACAGATGAGTGCCGCGTAAGGACCAGGT
>DWQX01005017.1:0-13850 GCA_018245475.1 Pharmacophagus antenor
CACACACACACACACACACACACACACGCCTCTTTTCATTTCTTTCATATTTGAATTTCGAATGTCAGTGTTCATTTATTTTAAAACGATGTTGATAATTTATTATGTAACAGCGATTGATGGGTGCAATTGGTTTTTAAAGAAGCCGAAGAGAGAGATAGATAGATAGATAGCACGTTTATAGTCAATGAACAGAATACACACGCAAATAATAAGAAAAATATTCAAACAAATAGTTGATTATTTATATTAAAGTCTTATAAACTTGAATGACATTATGGTTCAATATGGACAACTGCATGTAATGACATAATAGCAGAAAATATTATTTAATAATATTGTTGAGAGATTTTTTTTTATTATAATGAATATATTATTTTATAGAAACTTTTTAATTGAAATTCAGTGAATATTTATCAGTCGAAATACATATTTAATGTATAGTTAATTGATAAGGGGATAAATTTAGAATATTACTAGTGCATTATATTAATATAACGTAATTTTTAATCTACTACACTTAAATTATGGTATAAATTTGTACGTAAGCCGAACCAATAACGGTTAGAGGTAACCGACACCGTTGAATTCGACCCTCATTACGATATATCTAATGTCCTTTCTAAACTTTCCTCTTAACCCGCTCACGACGGAATCGGGTTACTTGGAGGCGTTGGAACGTTGAGCCGCGGTGTTAATTTACATTTTAAAGTTTCATTGCGCCATATCTCATCCAATGTACCGATGGGCCGTTATTGTTATCTTGGTGGAGTTCGCTGTTATGTACCATAATTTGGTGCATCACCATTTCCGGTGCGATAGGTTAACTTGTTATTGATAGTGGAAATCGTTTCAGTGCTCGGCGTCCGCAGCTTCCGTGAGCTTTAATCACTTATGCTTTAAGTTTTCGTGTTCATAAATTTGTAAGATTATAAAATGTCTGGTATGTATTGTGTAATGTTTAATATCTTCAATATTATTTTACGTCAGATCGTTAAAGATATGATTCCTAGTTTATTGTATTGTATTGATAACAAAGATATAAAACCTAAAATGAATATCACACATATAACATTTATTAAAATCTTTTATCGAATCACGTTACAAATATACTTTAAGATTAACCCTATGTTCTTTATAACAAAAACTATTTAAAACTTACGAAGATCATTTATGACCTCATTTTGTACTTTACAAGGGGTTTGTGCAGAGAGGTTATCTCGGTACATCGGTCTGCCGAAACTCCCGTCGATCGCGTTGAACAACAAAAGGGGCGACGGTAGCGACAAAGAAGAAATTGCGCCGCTTCAACGTGGATATGCCCGGCAATATCTCGCGAACGCCCACCGAGGGGCGAGGGCGCGCGGCCGCGGACAAATGACCGGCGATTTCGTGCCAAGTGTCCACTTAGATCCGACCGTGATTCTAGAATGAGCCTTACGTAGGGAGCGGCTATGAAAAGGCCGGATTGAAGTTCGACTGTGCCCGGGCTGAATGAGCTGCGCTAGCGGTCTGCTGCCGTAAAGCGCGTTCACAATTCGCAAATGAATTACCCTCGCCTTAGTCGCTTGGAGCATGTGACAGGGGTTATTTGTTGCGTCTGTGTGCTGTGGGCACATTTTATAGTGTCATAAAATAATCGTTTAACTAGATAACATGTTTATTAATAATTTATGATAAACTTTAATATATCTAGTACATTTATTTAGGAGAATACAGTTTTAAAGAGAGAATGAGTAAATAGCGTGTTAAGTGAATGAAACTGTAACTAATATAACAAACGATTGGACGAAACAGTTCTACTAGACCGGCGGTCTTCAAACTATTTTGGACAAGTGACCCCTTTTACATAATAAACTGTTACCTGAGACCCCCATGGCCTAATTACCTACTTTTAAGATCAACCTCCTTATTCATAATGGTTCGCTAACTTAGAACAGCTGCCACAGAGTGTTATTTTTCATTGTGATTAAGGTCAATAGAAGCAGACTTAGGTAGATATCGACCCCTCGGGGAATCCCTGAACTAGAAGTTTATCAATAAAAATATGAATATTTTATTAAGTGAATATGTTAGGCAAGGCAAAAACTTTTTGAACACTACTTTGACCATAAATTTATTAAAAAACAGTCTCTAGTAAAAATGATTTAACATTAAAAAATTACAATAGACTTATAGAAGTTTTACAACAAAACCACAAAACGAATATTTTCTCTATGGATTTAATATATGTGTATTTACAATTAGTGTTTTATATTTTGATTTGTGAAATTGTATAGTTCTAATTTCATTTTATTCGTTTTGTTTTTGTCATTCGTACATAAATTAACAACATTTTTTAAAAATAAAGAAATATTTAAAAATTTTGTAATTTTTTAACGTGCGTTATGGATAAAATAATCTACTCTATTATAAAGTAAAATAAATAATAATTATATATTAAAACATATACATATTTCTTATTCAAAAAGCACCAAATTTTATTGAGATTAATGTGAGCTAAGACAAAGAAACGTAGATAAAGATAACAAAGTGTAACTTACTGCTATCGAGTAATTATACACTATATTTAAAAATATTAAATTCTAAAAATCAACCGGTTCATATAGAAAAGTTGAGGGTTGTATCAAGGACATTTCAAACAATCAAAAATCGGGACTGACGCTTCCGGTTAAAACTAAATCTAACTCGAGAGCCTTCCTCCGAAAGCGTCGGCGAGCGGGATAACCTGCCTCTGCAACCTTTTTCTGTTTTTTTTTATTTCCTTCCGTCCCCCTTGTCTTCCTTGTACTCTAATACGATATGTATAGAGTCCAAGTTAAAAGAACATACATTCCTACAACCATCAACTGCACTCACTCTTATTTAAATAAGGTAGTCAGTGCGTGAGTGAGACGGATGTATGTAGTGATGCGCGTGGAAGTGGGAGGTATTAAGGCGATGTTGCCGCGCTTTTAGATAGTGTTTAACGGTTTATGTCGATAATTTAGTTTTTGAGATAGAGATATGAATTTGTTCTGTTTTTTCTTTATTTCATTTCGTAAAGCTCTGCAATTTAAATGGCTTTTGTTAAATAACAATAAAGCGATTAATATATATATATATATATTCACGTATATACACACACACACACTCGCACACACACGCATATATATAAATATATTAATTGTAGATATAATATTTTTTTAATATTGTATAGTCAGTCAAATGATTTATTTTTAATATTTAAGTTATTAATCGTAAAACAGATAAAATGTATGTCTTCCTCTATTGAATTAGGAAAATTTCTCAAAATTATAATCCTTGTTCTCATATTTCAACGGGTGAAGCTAATGTATGAACAGGTTTAAAAAATTTATTTTTTGATATCTCTTTTTGTGTACTTGTTTTTAAATATCTCCCATCACATAGTTGCATCGTAATATAAATTAACTAGATTTCTCATAATATCTCAAAACAAATATTATTTTAACATTCTATTTAGGTAAATTAAAATAAATTAATTCCTTTAGAGTTAATTTTATCGAAGTATTTATTCCTCTTTATATTTTGTATTTCAATGCTGAGCAAGTTACGAGAAAATTTTATATTCTTTTTAAGCATCATGCTCACACAGTGGAGTATTTAATTTGGTTACAAATACTACTATACTAGATAAACCTAGAAAGTTAAAAAGTATACTCAACTATACATTAAATCTATTATTCAAAATAAATTGGATATAATGTTGAAATTTATTAATTTCAAACACAGATTGTCAGTATTTTTGATTTTTAAAAGTGCCAATTATACTTATCAAATACATTTCCATTGAAAACATTCATGAAAGACGGTTTCGTTCGTTTTTCTTTCATTATCTTCAAAAGATACATAAAGATAAACTAAGATGGGACGGAAAAAAATTATTATTTTTTTGTATATTACTTCGAAATATCTTAATCGTCGATCAGCTCTATTGATTGTGTGACGCTGCACACAAAAGTATCTTGTGACGTCGCCGTGTCGATATCGATGTGCCGAGGCGGTGACGTCACTGAACGCCAGATGGCGCTGACGGCGCGAGCCGGCGGGCCCGGGCTCGGTGCGGGCGGAATTCCACCGCGACGCCCGCGCGCCCGCCGCGGATTCCGCGGACGGCCGGCGGCGCGGCGTGGACGCGTCGACCGATTCGGGGACCGTTGCCCAGTGTTGGAGTGATCTTTTTTCTTTTATCTCCGAACAGGCGATGGAACCAATTTTTTTTTTCAGCAATGCCGCAATGTAAGTCTTCAATTGCAGATGATGTTAAGTGACAATGATGAGGCCGTAGATGATGAAGCGTGTTCGCCCGTAACACTCCCAATCTTACTTAACTAACTAGATAGATAGATGTATTGACATAAATGATTATGTTAAAAGATAATGCCGCCATAGACGGTGAATCCTCAGTATTCTTCAAGAATCACCTATATACGGTTAACATTGTATACATATATCATGAGCTCAATCTGACACTGTGTGAAATGACTATATTGCTCCGGCTTCTATTTATTCATATAACCAGACAACTGGAGCACAGTTCTCGAATAACCATTGATGTACAATATATGTTGGAATTTAGTTAAAATAATAATTTAACGAAAACCTTCTATTTATGTAGTTTATGATTCGAACCGAGACCCTCCATTAACAGGTTAGCGGTTTAGCCATTGAGGTACCGAAGAGTCATTTTTGGACAGAAATAATCCGTTTCAAATGCGACAGTACGACGACATTAGCCTCCCCTAAACTTCACCATAGCGATCGCTCGGAAAGTAAATATCGATAAAATAAATATATATATATATTATGATTCAGAAATCCGTTGTACTTTTAAATTGTATATGTTAATTGTTAGTATACGCCTGTGCAGCCTTTGTGTAAACAATATAAAATATCACGGGGGCGATGGCTTGCCTTGCTCATTCACACAGTTATGAAGTGCAAGATAATAGGCCAGATTTGGTAGTCGTGTGAGGCGGCGGATTTCGTATGGCATCTAAAAGCTTTTTACATTGTCAGCCTTATCTACCACTAATTTTCGGCGGCGCACGGCGATAGGCCAGTTTCGAATTGTCTCTCACTCGGACCGACGCTTTATCTGGGCATTTAATGTTTCACTGTTTGTGCGTCTCATTTGTGGGTATGTTAATTTTTCGGAACACGCCGCAAAGGGCTGGTCGCAATTAGCCAAATTAAACTCAATTAGATCGTCGATTTATTTATGACATTAGGTTGCGAACGTTTTAATAGGGCGGTCGTGCTACGGTTTCGAATGGATTCTGTTATAGGGCTGAAAACAAACTTTCTAGAATATTGATTATATTATCGTAAATATTTTTTGCTTTAGATGCGTTTCTTCGTCATACAATTTATGAAAAATGGTAGATTCACATACTCTATAGTATGATAAATAAAATATAAACATTATTAGAAGACTACTTCCGGCTTTACAAATAAACGTTAGACCAACCAATTACGCGGTTACAATATAGTCTCAAGTCAATCATTTTGTCAACAGATGGCGTTATAATTAAATACGTAACTCCGTTACAACATTAGCAAAATCACTTTCAATTATACAGTGATAATAAATAAATAGAAACGAATTATTATTATTAAAATTTTATTTTCGAATATGCATAGAATAAACAATACAAACAATAAAAAAAACAGCACATATTTGGTATCTAAGGTTGTCTGGAAGAGACCGCTTTCAGCAGTTAAACCGCCTTTTGCACTGCTGACGTATTCTTTTACTTCGCTCTATTTGTAACACTTACTTTCTTTTATTTCGTTTAATGTATATTTTTTCTCTTCTCTTTTCGTTATGCAATAAAGACTATTCTATTCTATTCTATATTTGTACGAGCAAAAAAAAAAAACTGAGAATATTTTAAAGAAACGTTGACGCCGGCTCGAAAAAAGGAACAGGCGGAGGGTCAGCGGTAGCCCGCTGTTTCGGTAGCGCGTTAAGTTTGCTCGAACGTTAGCGCCTCGCCCGTTCTAAACGGCCGTACGAGCGGACATGGGCACACAATGAAAATCGTTTCAAACTTCACATAAGGGATAGAGGCGACGTTTAAGAAGAACAATCTATAAATTATATCGCAACAATAGAAGTAACTTAATCATGTGGTTATGTAAGCTTTATTGCAAAATTACATTTTACATTTTGTAAATTAATTTAAAATGAAATATAAGGCCATGTAGTATGCCCTCGCAAAATGCGAAGCCTGTATCTCAGACGGATACGTTTTTATAAGAAAAATTTATCTAAGCCTCAGTTTAGATTTAAATAATGTTTTTTTTAATAACTATTCTAATACATGCAAAGTATTTTGCATTATATTTTAATACATTCGTATTGATATTTTTACTTATATTTTCTGTGTATTTAGTGGTCTAATGCAGCAAGTTTACTTGCTTATGAAATCAACATTATTATTCATTTGTGAAGGATGATAATTATTAAAATTTATTCTATTAATTTCTCTTTATTATATCCGGGTTAATTGGCATTATCGTCCGGTACCCGATTTTTAGGCTTTTCGTCGTCGCCGCCCGCCCACTTTTAGCTCGTTATTCTGACTTTTGTAGCTGATGCCTTTTGAGAGACAAACTTTCAGACGATTATACGGTTCTTTAAATCTGCACGTTCATTTTTAAATGAAAAAGAAAAAAAAAACTGTGCGGTAAACAGTTTATCGAGAAAACACAAGACGAGAGAATTTCTTTGCCGTCACCGGTCGATAAAGTGTTAAGCCACATTCACTCGTAGAATTATTTTCGCGCGGACAAATAATTTTAGAATTCTCCCGTGGCCGCAACCGAAACTGTCGCCGTTCCTGGCTCGATGAATAAAATGTTTTCTTTTTTTTTTTTTTTGTTATTTTCGAGAAATCAAAGAATCGTCCCACGTACAAGCGTCACGTGAACACGTAGGCACCGTGCGGTTCACTACACGACCACAAAAACCGGCACTCAGGATGTCGTGTCGTCATAGTAAAATATTTTTATTATTAAAGACAATGACGGCGCGTGTCCCAATGCGTTTACGATTATGCTTAAACAACAGAATACGAACGAATTCAGATCGATTTTCTTTTTAAATAAATAAAAAAAATATATATCAGCAAATTTTCGCTTTGTTTAATCGCAAACACTACAATCGAAATGCAATCTTAATTCTTTACAATTCCATTCGAAGTCAGGTTTTCGAATCAGTTACATATCCTGATTATGACACGTGTAGTGGAATGGAATGGAATCAATAAATTATATCTTATATCGAATTTCTTTCATTGGAAATATCTTAGTTTTATATCTAGTATTGGATATAATAAAGGTGTTGAAAAAATTGCCAATTCGACGACCAATTGTCGAATAAAAAAAATATCTATTAATAATGCACTAATTACAATCCGAACCTCTAATAAGAGATTATTTCAACTGTTATGTAAATGGTTTAAGGTAGAATTTGATATGGCAAACGCTAATTCATGGATAGTACTTGAAATATTTCAATTGTAGAGTATTTTTGATCGTAAGTAGAAGACTTACTGTTTTTTTTCAAAAGTAAATAACGCAGTTGTTATTTTTTGTAATTATGACTGTCCATAGGAGGACGTGAGCACCTATTTTCTTTTTCAGTACTTTTTTTGTTTTTAATTTTATTTATTTTAGTCATACATACATACCTCTACCTTGTTGGTCTACCTCACTTATAAAACGTACGTTGTAAGAATTCTATAGGAATTAATAGAAGGGATTATCCCACGAAATTATAAATTCGTCACCCGCTAAACGCTTTTCCACCGCACCGCACGCAACGCAGCGTTTCCCAGTACGGTCTATCTGTTGTTCTTATCGCACACGTTCATCTGCGTTCGTGTGCGCTTCGCTCTCTTTGTCCGCTGCGGTTATGAGAGGGTTTAGGTATTTGACGATGGCCCGGACGATTTAAAAAGCTCGGCCGGCTCGCACGCGGGCTCCGAGCCGTGTGCAGATGAATTATCAAAATTGCGATTCCCACGTAGTGACATTAACTTGTACGTTACGGGTTAACATTCTACCAAGATTTCGTTTTATGTTAAGTGACAATAAAGCCGTAGATGGTTAAGCGTGTTCGGCGAGAACACTATTGAGTAGTGGAATATGGATGCTGGTAGGGTTTTTCGAATACACTCGGCAAGCCACCCTCGATGTCAATCTACCGCCATAACAGCATTACTGTGTTCCGACAGACATATTTTTAATCTTACATATTATTCTCACCCATCCATATTAAATAGATTTATTAACAGATCTCTTATATCAATTAAGTTTCCTTCCTACTATATATTTACTATTTCCTAGTCTATATTTCATGTTCGTACTATTTTACTGTCTCTATTCTAATTCTTGCTGTACGATATCTTTCAGAGTCACAAGTACAGACGTATTGTGAGGACCAGATTAACCTCTGAGAGTACGCTTTACGATCATTAGACTCATTGTCACTTATCTTACCATTTAATCATTGACCATATTATCGCATGATTTTACATGAAATTGTTTGTTGATTAAAAACGAAAAAAGTGTTTTTAACCTCTACGATGTTGTAGCTGATATGATTAATAAGACTTAATATATACAAACCTATGTTAATACTCTTAAGTATAAATTTATTTATTTAGTTATATATTATTTATTTACATATTATGATGCTTAATAAGATTATTATGTATGTACAAAGACTAGCTTAACTCTGCAATAGTTCGTTCCCATCAAACCTCAGTGAAAAGAAATAAGGGTAATCGTGCGAGTGAAGCAAGTGTGCATTAATTAAAATAAAAAATATATATAAGCTTTTTTATTTTACTTTAATTGTATGATATACGAATACACGCGCAAAATAAAATAAAATAGAAAGTGTTGTCACTAATAATTTAGTCAAATAAACGTGGATGCTAAATGATTAACTACATAGTTTTTTTTTTATGTACTATAAGTTTGTACTTAACCACAATCTCACTTGGTGTTAAGTGATGACGCGATTTTAAGCGGTGAAGCGCACAAATCTAGAAATAACCAATTCACTCTGATCTTGAAGCCAAACCACTTTGTACTCGGACGGGAACACTGACGCCGGCAATTTGTTCCATACCTATAAATACTAATTATAAAAATATAGACAATTAAATGCTCATTATGGATACCTATAATCAAGCTTACTACGAATAAATATTTATTTTCCAATCGTACCGCACTTTATCTTAATAGGTTAACTTATTTATGTCTACATTTATTTGTTAAAATTGTAATATCCAAAGGAATGTTTACCTAACCAGTGAATTGGCCTACATACCGTAATGAACTAAATCGGACGAAATTGTTGGGTTTATTATACCGCCATTAACCAAAACTAGAATTATAAACAATTATATACAATTATCGATTGATTTATTAATAACATATTGCTTATACTAATCATTTGGATAATTATTTATCCTTTATTATATTATCTTTATGCAATAGCTAAAAGAACGTAACTTAATTTCGGTATTTTCTTTGGCTTTCATGGGTCTTATAATTGGAAGTGGGAGGAGAAAATAAGAAAAAAAAAGAATATATTAAATGTAAATAAATATATAGTAAAATAAATATTGAATTTTATAAAAACTACATTTGTTTAGTACCTTGTAATATGAAAAGTATTGATTTTTTATTAAATTTTTATTTTCGCAGTACGCCATCTGTTGACCAAATGTTGAACCACTATCCAATCTATACATTTCATGTAGTGATGTTGTACAGTTTTATAATAGTTTGTACAGGAGTTTTTGTTTTAGGAGTATTCTTGTCATATTTGATATTATTTATATTTATTTAGTATGTCACAAAATTTAATCCTTTGTGCTCGACCAGTTTTTCGGTTGGATTACACTGCATTAACTAGAATATTTTTTTTACAAGTGTCTTATAGTATAAATTGAATTTAAATAGAGATTAATGTTCGAAAATGTTATATTACAATATATCTTTATTTACATTTAGAAAAATAATTTCTCCTTAACATTTCGAAATGCAACGCGAATTATCATTTCGCGCCTTTCGAGCGCAAAGGGTGAAAATTCCCCATTTCCTCGAACTGTAAGTTACATATCAAACTTTATCTTTTCGCAGGTACGTCCGATATTATCCGTGGGCTGCTTGTAGCAATCATTCTTGCATTGTTGAATGGGGTGAGTGCTTATTAATTAATTCTATACACGTCGAATGTAACTGTGTGCAATGTGTGGGAACGTTCCGCTAGTGACTTGGTATGCTGGTGATTCTTTGAATTAATTTCGAATTGTTAACATGGCTAATTGGCCCTCAGTTAGCTTTTAACACATTCCATGTTGCAGTGTATTTTGTATAGATACAGATCTTATCGATATCAATTGAGAATCAGAATATGAATGTAACGTGTGTTCTTACGTTATATTTCCTTTTGGCGATCAATAACCAACGTTTTACATACGTAACCCTATTAGTGTGTTTCCACAGACAGAGCCAGCTCTACCTCACGGAGGGTAGGTAGAAAATTTCACATATGCTATTGCTATTGCCGCTACAATAAAAAGAGCGCACTTGCGAGAAACGTTTTCGACTGCTTCCGTGACGTAGTGGTTTCGCCGGCTTGCCTAGTAACGCAGACGTCTCGGGTTCGATTGCCCAGACACAGAAGTAGCGGAGTCTGGATGGTGGTAGTGTTTCAAGAAAACCCGCTAGGCTAGCTACTACCTTTAATGTCAATGACACCATAACAGCATTACTGTGTTCCGGCAGTTATACATGTGATAGCAAAATGTACTGAGCGAACACGCTTTACCATCTTCGGCCACATTGTCGCTTAACATCAGGCGAAATCGAGGCCGAGAGTCAGCCCATAACATTGTATTGGAGACTTTTTTGGAAACAGAGATATGGATATTGTATTCAATGTACCGAATAGCTATATGACACTAGGTTTAAACCATTTATTATTTTCAAAATTTTCTTTGGACGCTTTCCAAGAGTGTCCCTTTCTGCGGCAATATCGACTGACACGCAAGGATAAACGGCGTTTGTTTGAAAAAGAGACGAAAAAAAGAAAAAAAAAGGAAAAAGAGAGACAGAAAATAGGCGTTGCAAATATCCAGTCGGTCTCTGGATATTTATAGAAGTTTTTTTTATTTTTTTTATATTTAATGCTGACATATATTAAACCTTAGCACTTCGCATCTTACTGTATTGTTGATCAACGTGAAAAGTAAAAAATATTCATTACATTAAATAGACCGGGCTCAAACTATCAACTGATAACAAGCAGTCAACGCCAAAGACATTGTGACGTCTTAAGAGTAAGTATTATAAAAATATATGAATTCACAGAGGAGTCTAGAATGTTGTGGAACGAATGACAGATGGCACCGCAGGGGAGCCTACGGAGTGCTAAGGTTTAAACACCGATGAAAACGATGAATTGGTTGACGAAATTAAGGACTGTATGTAGCAAAACTTCCTTAGCGAACCAGCGAAAAAAGACGACAAGCGAATTTTTTGACGATATCGACACTTCATAAAATTATTGTAAAAAAGTAACTAATACAAAAAGGTTACAAATAAAGAGTCCGTAATGCTAGCGCTATAGAATCTGTTAGACTTAATACACCAATTAAAATTCATTGTATTATTACCATTTGACAGATTAATAACACGTATCGCTATTACGTATTTTATTACGCATTCCTCTATACGTTAGTTTGTTTCTTCTATTTACGCTATTAATATTCTTACGCTCTCCACCTTAGGAACAATGTTAACACTTGTGTACACATATTTAATATTAGCCGGCGCGTATAACTTGCCTTATATTGACAATTGCGAGAAGGTCCACAATCGTACGACAAAATAAATCTATTCTATTCAAATATTATTACATGCCAGTGTTTTAATTTTTTGACATACGTTTTTATTATCTATGCAATTGAGACAACTGTGCAAACTAAAAGCTTAAATTAGAAAATACTATCTCTTCATTTAAATATATATATATATATAAATGTTCCTTTATTAAAATATAAATAAACAAATCATTACAAAAAAATGTCTAAGTTGGTATGGCACTTAGAAGGTTGCCGTATATAATTAAACACCAATAAAATCACATATTTTTTTATTGCTTACCGCCTAACACTCTGCCTCAATTTCACACGATGTTAAGTGACAATGAGGCGGTACATGACAGAGCTTGCTCGCCCGAAAAACATTGGCTCTCACGTGTACGTGTGCCGGAATATTTCAACACTGTTATTGCTGAAGGTTGGCTTTGGTCGGTTTTGGTCGAGTGTGGTACCTATCCAGGCGGGATCGAAAACTCGGCCACTATCCACTACACATACGGCTCTGAAATCAAAATGGGATCTGTATCCTACAACTAAATAAGTAAACCATGCGTAGTTTAATCGTAAATACGTCTGGGTTCACACAAGAGCATTTGTATATAACTAAATTATAATTATTAATTAATGAAAATTATGATACATGTTAAAGTTGATTTTATATAACCCACTATAATAAATAAAGAAAAAAGAGAAGCACTTGTAACTCGCTTTTTTTTTTATTTTTACGCAATTTATGAATCTCACGGCAAACTTCGTCCGCCCAATGTCAATTTGAGTGAATTAACATTTTTACGTGAAGTAAATAAGCCTTTCATAGAAACTTCAAAAGTATACGAAGCCTTTCCTCCACTCATTCGTACAAATGTGTATTGCTTTGTGTGGAGGTCATAAAAACATTTAGTCACAATGTATCCGACGTTAGATGTTTTATTATTACATATTCATACGGATTCCTAAAATGCCGGGCGACGTTTTTTTCATTCATTGTAACTTATAACAGCTCCTAAACAAATGACGTCGCCTTTAGGTCTATTCTTCGTTGGGGCATAACAGAAATTCGTCTCTCTACCTAGTACACGTTAGGAATAATAAATACATTTGTGTTTGTTAAGCCGTTGTGTATGTGTGTGTGTTTGTGTGTTGATGTAAATTCTCCGCACGTATCGCGAGTTATGAATTATTGAATAGATGGCGCTAGTGTGCGTCAGGGTTCACCTAGCCTCAGTTGCGGCCTGTTATTTTTAATGCCACACGAAAATCGTGAATTGAATTCACGTGGCGACGGGTGAATGAATTTTTAAATAGTCTATGTTACAACGGAGCGCTTAAGTGCTTCTCACAGAGTAAAAAGGAGGAAAATTATGTAGACGTAGAAATTGCTTAGGCCCATCGCATCGGCCAAAACACGTCTACTCCAGGACAAAGGCCTCCCCAAAGGGTCGCCACGACGAACGGCGCTGCGCTTCTCTCATCTAGCCCGTCCCAGCGACTTTGTTCAAGTAGTCGGTCCATCTTGTGGGAGGGTTGCCTACTCCGCGTTTGCCGGCGCGCGGTAGCCATTCGAGAACTTATTGTTGATTTTCTTCAATATTTCAAATGAATTTCTCTACAAGCTGTTTTAAGGCGTATAGCAAATGGATTTTATTACCGTAAATCTGAGTTACAATTTTTTTTTGAGTTTGCTTCGTGGGATTTAGTTGATGAGCTAGCAGAACTGGTGTTTAATAATAATACACCACCAGACAATGGCTAAATCTGCACTCTATAGTATAATTCGTACCATTGGCAACTGTTTTCCATCGACAATTTCACCTGATTTTAAGTGACAATGAATCCGTAGACAGGGAAGCGTACTCGCCAAAAGTAAATAGCGCTGTATTATAATGAATGTTCGAACAAAAGAATGCTGCTATAGCACTT
>DWQX01005018.1:0-13849 GCA_018245475.1 Pharmacophagus antenor
CGCGGGAGGTGTTTGATCAAACGCCACGTGTCCACGGCACCGGGCAACGAATAAAGAAATAAATAAAGCAGTTCTCAAACTCAAAACGTTGTACGTTAATAATTGTATTTACATAACTACTTGAATCGTTTAAACAAACTTCTTCGCAACGTTACACTTTTTATTTATTCATTATCTTTTTTTTTTCTTGAATAAAATTGTTTAACGAAACGTTTACATCTTGTACTAGCACGCATTAATTGGTCGCATCACCGTTACGGATGCTGCTAAAGTACCGTTCATCCGGCCGACGCAAGATTCGAACCTGCACCTGTGGGTCGCGGAGCACGCGAAATAAACTTTCAGTTTGTGTCAAAGGCGAGAGGACCGCCCATTGTCGGTTAACTTTATATTGATGCGTTTTGGAAAACGTAATATTTGGACACTGCTAACAAATGTATACTAAAATAATTTCCATATACGTTTAACACTGGTTCTACCGCAGCAGTCATTTCGACCGGACGACCCTAAATAAGAAGTTACGTATACCGATATGCGTTTGATATTTTTATTTATTTTTTTACATCGTCCTATATATTTTATTGCGAAACGGGAAAATATGAATGCAATAATGCAATGGGTCGGTAGATCTAGTGTTAACAATGCTAGACTCAATCGTATGTAGTATCACGTGTTTCGATCTCATGAGTGCGATAATAATGTAACATATATAATAATGGTAACTTGTCATGTGCTTGGAGCCTGCCCACTCCGCGGGACGGTCCCGTTGCGTCGGAACACCGGCGACGCAAAAGATACTTCACCGGATCGGTTCAACGCGACGCACGGCCAATGTTAATCGGCTTCTTTCATTATCAAACTTCATCGCCGCTTAAAGAGCGCGAGGGCGGCGCCGCGGGTCCGACGCGGTGCCGGCTCGCCGAGCGCAGCAACAAAAGTAAACGGGGGGAAAAAATAAATGAAGAAACCTAACAAGCTCTCATTGTAGAGCGACGGGTTGCCTTGTTTTTTTTTTCTCAACGTTCGCTCGTTTTTAATTATTATTTGAAGCTTTCAAAAGCATCACCTGTGGACCGGCGCGTAGTCGGGCGGAAATGGATCCGAGCTAACGGAATGCTTGTCTATTTTTTTTTTTCTGAATTTCATCTTCGATTTCGATTCGACAAAAAGCGCAGACGCGACAGGAACAGACGTGCACGGCGCGCGAGCGGGCGGCAAAAACTGGTTCTTTTCGGTGGAGGGCGACAGGTGCCGGCGCGTCTGGCAGGCAGGACGCCCGGCGCGCCCGTTCCCACAGTCGATTCTGGATTCTAGGCCGTCTGCCGCGCGTTGGACGCGCGTTCCGCGGGCTCCGAGTCGCCGGAGGTCTCTGCGGCAGGCGTCTGCTGTCTTTCTAATAACATTTGCCGTCTGCGACCATGATATCCCATTTGTGCCTTTTCATCTTACGCATCTCTTCTTCAATGATTGCTCCAATTTCGTTCGGAGTTGGTCGTCTGCAAGCATTGTCATCTCTCAACAATTGTCGTCGATTTTATTATGAGAAAACACTCGTACTCTAATCCCATGATTATGCCCTTAATTGAACGTGAGCCCGTGCGCCTTGCGCGTGCTTGTGACCGCGGCGCGGCGCCCCGGGCGCGCGGCCGGCCTCCGCGACTGTGTCGGGCGAAATTTCGAATTTCGACGCGGCGTCTCGCCGAGCGGACATTTCTCGAATTCGGAACGCGGTTTTTCTCCTAACGGGCCCCTCGTCCGCACGGCCAGCGGCTCGCACCGCGGCATCGGGTTACCGGTTACCGGTTATCTCGTAGCGCTGGGTTTTTGTGTTCGCCCGCGTACAGCGTTGTGACGAATTTCACCCGCGCGGCGCCGTCGGCTGGCCGGCCGTTCGCGGAGGCCGCGCGCTGGCGTCCGCCGACCCCGTGGCGGGCGTGGCCCCAGTGTTGGCATGTGGATTCGACCCGGCGCCCGCTACGAGCCGGACGTTTGAATTTCACGCGACTAACTAGCGGCGTTCAGCCACGTACCGTCGCCGCGAGGTGACCGCGGCTCGCACGACGACACGTCCAAGACACGCGAAGGTGAGTGATCCACCCCAACTGTGTGCAGCGCCGACAATTATGCGTACACACCACCGGCACCGTCGCCCGACTGCGTCGATTCCCATCGCCGGGCTATTACAACTGCGTCGTGCTCTTAAGCGCGACATGGAAACAGTTTTCTGGAGAGGCCGGCACGAGGTTAGCGGTCCCGTTAGGCGTACAAGTTTAAGGGTAGTCTGTCACCGTGCCCGTGTACGTGTGCGAACGGCCCGCGACGGCGCGCGTGCGTCGTGCGTGCGTGCGTACGCGCCCGCATGTGCCTCTAAAAGCCGCCCCGCTCGGATAATCTCGATAGATATTAAGCCGGCAAATATAGTCGAGGACCGGTCCGGCGCGACACCAAATGCGTTCCACTTCCTTTACTGTGCAACAAGAAAAAAAAAACACACACACACACACACTTACTTTTTCTAATTCTAATAGGTGAAACCGTAGGACTTGTATCGCTTGCACCATCTGAAAACAGACAGAATGTTTGAGTACAATGTGTATATGAGCACGTAGATGCGAGTGACGGGTCCGTTAGTCGTAAAGGCGTGATCGAGACGAAAGACAGTGCGTCTCACCTTCTCCCCCCGCCCCCGCATATTACCAACGGAGCTCGAAAACATATTATCATTATTCACTGTTGGCACAAAAGCTAATTCCAAACACAACTTTTTAACTATAGCACACGAGATGTAATAAAAAAAATGCATCAATTTAAACGATTCAAAAGGGGAACCGGTTTCGTTAGAAATTACACGTTTAGAAAGGAATCAAGTGGGTTATTTGAATTTAAAGTCTGCACCACTCCGCTAGATGTGGTGTACAGATTGCGCAGGGCTCATTGTCTCAAGACTGGAACTGGCTAGAGGCAAAGCGCCAACAAAGGCCCGCGCGCAGCCACCGCCAGCGGCCGCGGGAAAGTGAAGCCGCTCGTTATGGATAATGCGCTGGTGGTGTTGTTTTAGCCCGATGGTATTGTGTGAATCACAGCACTAACATTTCAATGAAGTGGTATTACGCCGCGTGTTACATCCCTATTCAACAAATGCTGTCGGTGCGGTGCGCCTTGTGCCGAGGAGGTCCTTGTGACCCTTACTGTAAACAGCGGAGTCAAGTGCGCAACGCATGGGCGGGGGGGAATAATTGGTCTGTACATTTTTTGTCGGCTGCGGGCTAGCACATGGTCTGGTAACACGTCATGTTAAGTGACTGTAAGGTGGTAGAGGATAAAGCGTGCTCGCTCAGAACACTCGTGGGTATGGCTGCGGGAGCACAGCAATTCTGCCATGATGGCAGCTAGACAACGAAGCCTTGTACCCTTTCGCCGTCCTTATTCACTAGTTGTGGGGCTCTGGGACCGAAGCGCAGGGCTCCATTTTCCAAGACAGGCGATAAAACAATGCACAGCGGGGGTAGTTTTTAATTATTATTTTTTCTATTCTGAGATATATGCAGAGGTTACAGAAAATGCCACTGAAGTATGCAACATTAGTTTCGCATTGTACTCCGAAAGTCGTACAGTTTTTCTTTCCCCCCCAATCAATGCGCGCCCGAAGGCCGGTAATGCAAACTTAATAGCGCTCTGATTTGTTTCTGATTGCCGACGGGCCGCGGCCGGACTGGTCGCGCTTCCGACTCGTTCGAAAAACTTAAAAGCTCTGATTGATACGTCAGTATGCGGGCGAAAACTTAAATGAACTTCAAACCTACAAGCCGCTACAACAGTGTCCACAAATGACAAGTTGTCAATTTCAGATTCGGAATTATTTACATCTCGTAAGCATATCCTTGCGCCTCGCCGATGTTTCATAACGTCGACTCTACGGTGTAAAGGATCTACGCAAAAATGTAATTTGCCCAGCGCTGGGAATGTTCTGCAAACATACGCTGACAGTCTAACCGCCATTGGAGGAAAAAAGGTTTAATTGCATAACGCAATCACCGTTCGACGGGACCGGGCGGCCATAAGCGCGCCAGTCGGATGCAGGGTATCAATGACAGGTATGCCACGCAGGAGCGTGGCGCCGGCCCCGCTGTTTGCGCAGGCGGCTGCCGGCCTGCCGGCACGCCAGATAAGCGTGTGTACACACGGGCAGCGGGGCAAGGGGGAGAGTGTTTGTGGAGGTTAGGACCACGTGAAGATTAAACAGACTACCGTCGGGCCGCGGCCTGCGCGCGCCGCCAGACCCGCCAGAGGGCGCTGCGATACGCACTACCCATTTAACGGTTCCATCGGAGCTCTTTATGTCGCGACCGAAGTGCGGTCGGCTCGTGGCGTGAGACCGCAATCGGTGCTAACAATAATTATTTAACTATTTCGCTAAAACACATCGAGCGGTACACTGCAAGCATTGCCAAATTATTTGCTTAATGCTCTTGGTGGAATCGTGTGTGTTTTTGTTTTCCTATCACTCGTCACTGGCTCGAGTTTATTTGGTGAGGAGGCTCGTCACACAATGACGAGAAGCGACTCTAGGTACTATCCAAAATAATATATTTTGAGAATGTTTTGAAGACGTATGTTTCCGATATGAAAATAAAGTTCGGTCAGCCACGTGCGAAACACTCGAATCATTTTAACGATGTAAACATTTGAATATTATTATTATAACGCTGACGGACGGACGTGTGATGCGAAAGGATTTACTTAAGAACCGTTTCAAGGTTTACATGGAAAAAAAAAATAGAACCTAAGCAAACAGATGGACGTTACCGCCGCAAGTGGCTGCGGCGCTGTGTGCGCAGGGCGGAGCCCGCGGGGCGCGTGCCGCTGCGGGCCGGCTGACGCGGCCGGACGCTCGTCGACATCGCGGATAACTTACCAACTTAACAGAACTCCGTCCACGCGTTTACTGTTTACTCGCACTTTAAAACCGCGACGTGGCCCTCACCGGTCAATGTGACCTTATGTTACATTAAAGCCGAGTGACCGGCGCACGGTGCTGCGGCAGCGTTCTATCAAATCGAAACTATAATATCGCATAGATAAATAGATGGCATCGCAATAAAAAGCATTCTAAATAACCACCGGGTTGATGAGCTATCGTTATATAAAATTTCGCACGACTCGGCCAACACCTGCGCACAGGTGTACGAAATATTTAACGAATAGTTCGTCCCGTTGATACGAGAACACGTCGAGACAAAATGGTACGCGGTATATGCCACCGCGTACCCGACACGCCGCCGGAAGTGGCTCACGCGAAGAGTCGAGCTACTTTAAATAATGTTTAATTGATGAACAATAACGCGGTAAATATTTGGACCGGCGGCTGGCCGTCGCCGTTTCGCGGCGTTATTTACGACAGAAGCGGGCTTGCGTTTAGAAAGGTCCGTCGCGTCTCGCGTCTCGCATACGTTTTATTGCCGCGATTAATTATAAAACTCGCCGGCCGTTGAATTAAAATAGATGCGACAAGTTTTTTCTCTCCGCCACGATCTTCGCTAAAACTTGACCCCGATTTCACGCGATGTTAAGTGACTGTTACCGCGTTAATGGAACTAATGGCTGCTGATTTGACTCGTTGCGTTATCGCCGTACAAACTCAGTTACGTGGCCCCGGAATCGAACCGGAGACCGGAACTATAAGACAGGCGGAGAGCTGCCGTACAGTGTCACGTGGAGGCATTTAAATTTCGAATGAGATTTTTTTTCACACGATGCCAACTGACTTCCACATTTGGACTTATTGAGGCCTAATACAAATTGTAATGAGTTTATTTTTATTTATATTACAGATAGCATGGGACACGTCCCGCGTCGTCCGCGCGCGTGTGTCACCCTGGTGTCCGCGAGACACCCTCCGGCCCCGGCTAGCCTTCAATATTAGTTTAAAGCATTAAAAAACTTACACCCAGCTCTGTTGATATTTGATAACTCACGACGGGACAAAGGCTTTGGGCCCGAAGAGATTAATATACGCGTGTTTCAGTTTGTGGATGAGTGTGCGTGTGTAGCTTCGCGTCCCCTAACAAGAATGTTACTTAAACACACAATACAGATATGTTATTTTTCTTAACACGTATCTTTGTCTAAGTCGTTACAACATTTTTCATTACTTCCAATGGATGGTAATCATGAATAATCTGTCTGTGGCAATGCTTCAAGAGCAGTTTTTTGTCATGTTTACTTTAACTTAAGCCGCACTTACTCTCTCCGTTCACGCGATGACACGAAGCAGTGTCTCGTTTCCGCCCCCAGCCAACGACACCACCGCCGCGGGCCACGAGCAGCCGAGACCTTTGTCCGCGCGAAGTACAAATTGATATATTCGCCCGTGCAATTAAATAAACATACGTTGCTCGCCGTTCCGCCGTTGCGGCCGCAATGAGCGCGTCGCTCTTGCGGTGTCCTCTAAAAGGAGCTTTTGAAATGCTACAGTGACGGAAGTACCGAATGAGTCTCATTTCTAAAGATGCAACCTGTCACTAATTGCAGGTGCCGCGCACCGAGCCCACGTGAGCTGTCATCCGGAGCTTCTTTTACGGCGATAATAACAACAATGCAAGCCTTCATTTGCGGCACCGCATTCTATAATATTTATTTGTACAATTTTTTTTTTCTCAAACTAAGTTATTACCTAGCGTTTAAAATGTTATACAAAGTTGTAATCATGAGGTAAACTGTTAAACTGATTGTATCGTTAATAATAACTTTCATTGGGATAATGGGCTAACACTTGACGTAAGATTCACGCGATGTTAAGTGCTGAGTTCGTACATGAACTCTGGCTCTGGTTGTGTTTCACTGCGGTGGTGGCTAGCAGGGCGGTATCGAAAAATCCTACTGTTGCTTATGCGACCTCAGAATCGAACTTGGGACACCGCCGCGTTAGAAAGCAAGCAGGGGGCGCGTGCCACGCGGTGAGATAAATCGTTCGCAAGGTACATAACACCGGGGCCGGTTGATTTAACCATTGGTAAGCTTGCTGCGCGGGCGGGCGCGGGTCCGGCCGAACATTTGAACTTGTTGCTCCGAAGGCGTTAAACACTTCTTTACATCAGACGTGTTTCATACAGTTATGTATATTGAGCATGTTTACTGATCGGCTGTTGTCGCACATGTGTGGCGATTCTGCTGTGCGTCGGGACCTCGGCGGCACGAGACGTGACCAGAAACAACTCTGTTTTTGACGGCCAGTCCGTCACGGAAGACGTTTCGCGGACGTAACGCACCGACGCGGTGTCGTTAGAGGTTTGTTATAAAAACTATTGAATGTCGGACCCGATCGCGTTCCACTGGGAGCGTATAATAAATTGCGAGGTTGTTTTGATTTTTGTGAAGTTATTGCGTTATAAATAACACTTAAACAGATGGCATTCCGAGAAGGGCCATCGGAGGCACAATGCGCGGACGTTCCGCATTCCTCGCGGACGCCGGGGGTCGCCGGGGGACGCCGGGGGACGCCGGCGGGCGCTGGGTTTATGGCGCGGGGCTCCAAACAAAACGACGCGACGCCGGCCCCCGCGTCCGATTCGTAATGCCTTAGATTTTATTTGTTAAAAATCGGTTAAGTACCCGTGTCGAATGTCGCCGGTGGGTGGCCGCCATCTTGCTTTTGTTATTTCGCTTTTCCCGCGGGCGCGGCGGGGCGCGGCGGGGCGGGGGAGGGGGAGGCTCGATTCGGACTTTTTATGAGTGACAATATATGGACACTTTTTAATCTCCGGCTCGGCCGAGCGCGGTACCTGCGCCCGGCCCCGTCGAATCGTAAATTAAACGGACATGTGAAGTATAAAATGTTAACTATTTTATGGGGCATTAAACCGGGGCCCGCTTTATTTATCTTTCGGGTTATAAAAACGTTGGATACTTACTAATGAGTCGACCTCTGGGTCCGCTATGTAGTAAGGTTTCTCTTGGCGTATCTGTGGACAGACAAACGTTGTGATTAGATGACGTCACAGCTCGCACGAGTCGCTCTCGCCAGCGGACGCGCCGGAGAGTGCGGGGCGCGGGCGGGGCGCGGGCGGGGCGCAACAGGACGTGCACACGCACACGCACAGCCACCGCACACGGCTTATCACTTGTCATTCGCGAGTGACGCCCGAGCACACGCGGGCGTCACTTGTTTGCAAGTGTTTGTCGCCGAAGCCTACACGGCTAAATCGACGTCACAGTCCAAGTGAAAGCTATCTGAAGTCGATTCACATGCACACATGTTCTACTCGCCCGCCCTGCGCCGCTCCTGAGCTGCAGCGGGGGCTAACAAACGAGGCTGCGAATTGGCCGCAGCCAGCGCGGCTGCAGGCCAGCCCGAGCTCTCAAATGCTCTATATAAAAATAATATTAATACACGAGTTCACTCTCTATAGTCACTCTTCCATTCCATTATCTTTACAGTCTTTTAAGGCTGAAACAATTACGATTTACTAAGATTAATGCACCACATTGCTTAAATGGGGTACGCCACGCCGACGGGCTGGCCCGGAGCGGACGGGTCCGTAAGCAAAGCCAATTAACGAAAGAAGATCCTCCATTTGACCGAATGAGGTATGCGGCGAGAGCCGCGGGCGGCTGGCTGCGTGGCTGCGTGGCCGTGGCCAAGTGCGCGTAGGCACCTAAGCTTTATATATTTCACGTAACACATAACCGGAGCGCTCGGCCGCGAGTGACCAGCGCCGACAAGTCACCATTAAAACACAGCGCAACTCTCGTGCGCACCGGCACTGTCATCTCTTTACCGCCGTTAGGACTTTCATCTAAGACTGCGGTCACGTTGAAAGTGATTAAATCCCAATCTTGAATACGTAAATCGACACAGGCTAAATCTTCTTACGTTCACATCTCGTTAACTTAACTTTTCTCTACCGCCTATTAGACGGTCGATGCTAATGAATTGAAACTACGTACAAACGGTCCGTGACCTTGTTACACAAACGACGAACGCAGCCGAATCGGAACGACAAGCGACAAATTCTCAGTCCGCACAGCCGCGCCTGCGGGAGACGGTGGCGAAGGAAAACTTTTATCGAACCGACGACAAGATTTGCTCACGAGCACGCATCGACCGGGACTCGGCAAAGAGCACTTTAAACACCACGTAAGCAATGTGACAATTGTAAAAAGACCGCATTGCTCGTACACGCGGTGCTTTCCCTTTTGTTGGCAGCCAACAGTTCTGCTCGCCAATCGATATGCTTCGTAAGCGTACTGGTCAAACGCAAAAACGTGCGCGCGCGCGCGTCGATCGATTTGAAGCCCTAACGCGCTCGCGACAAGACACAAATCGCGTCGAGCGCGCGCGCCGCGAAACGGCTCGCATTAAAATGTATAGAGCCGATTAAGATCTATCGGCCGTTAATGCCGCGGCGGAATTATCGCTGGCGACGCAACAAAGCCGCTGTCAGTTTTATTAGAAATATTTACAGAGCACTCTCCATAATTGGTCCGCTGCTTGTTTCGTAAGCAGTAGAAAGTCAGTCCCGACGACCTAATCACGGCCCCGTCCGGGCGCACCCACGGCCGCATGCAGCGGCAAGCCGCAGTTTCGGCAAGTACATGGCCTCCCGGAGGTCGCTCTGTACGGAACCGGACCTGTCAGCGCTGCTGGGATGTGACACGTTGATCGTACTAACGAGGCATTGGAACTGGATACATGGACTTTGTACGACCGGAGATGGAGCTTGCCGGCCACCGCAAAACGTTCACGCGACGGACGCGTAACGAATTTAAGTGTATACAAGTTTAATTTCCTTTGCAAATTTCTGTCGCTTGGTGCAGCTCACGTTGGCTAATGCGACACTCTCCGCTGGTACACAATTTTATTCCGAACAACACGACCACAATCCGAACGCTACTCGAAGGTCGACTCGCAATGTATAATATACACGGGGCAGCATCTACTCTCGTTTCAAACTTACATAAACACGGGCGCCCCTCCCGCGGCCTGCGGCCGAGGAAGTGCCTCGTTTGGGGGGCCAGCGACCCATGAAGCCCCCACTTTCGGACACCACGAATTAAATGCTAATGAAGCGGCGATCGGCCGATACCGTCTTGGTTGGAAACAACCAATTTCGAGGCAACGGCGCCGCAGGCGGCTCTCGGGCCGCGCAGCGCCTGCTCCGGCCCTCGGAGGGGCTCGCGCCAATCGAACGGCTCCACACTGTGTGAACGCTGTATGTGGTCAGGGACCATCATGCGATCACTTTGCCCGCCGGCTCATATACCTGTTAACTCGAATTGTTCCACGCAGATATTTACGGCTTACACGAGCGACCGTTCGTTACACCGTAATCGGAGTTTCTTCGCCGCGACCTCCCGCGTCCTCGTCGTCTTCTCGAATCGCAAATTCGACAAACGTGTGCAGCGTTTACAGCGAAAAAATCTCATATCACTTCGAGGTGAGATTCAATCCGCCGTCTTGTCTCTGTTATCAAAGCGACAGTAG
Source organism: Pharmacophagus antenor (assembly GCA_018245475.1). Classification (NCBI taxonomy): domain Eukaryota; kingdom Metazoa; phylum Arthropoda; class Insecta; order Lepidoptera; family Papilionidae; genus Pharmacophagus; species Pharmacophagus antenor. Next base: position 10,484 of record DWQX01005018.1, read on the forward strand.
CAGCTACAAATACTGGTGAGTGGAAAATCAACTTTAATTCACGACATCTATCCATTAATAAATGAGAGGGCATCCTCTATGTCCGCGTCTGCGAACAGATCTCCGTGCCGTAGACGACGTGAAGCGACGCGAACGGCTGCTCTGGACCCGTGAAGGTAACGCACTCTTTTAATTGAGTAAACTCTATAGATTGAATAATGGATACGGGTTCCACAGCGCGGAGGGTCGCTGGGCGGTCCCACGCGACGTTCCGCACGAGTGGAGACGGTTGTAAGATTGTTTTGTGCACTGTACATTGTCCAGTTGCAATTTTAAACTGTAGTTGGATTGAAATTCTAATGAAACTTTTATACTTCTGGACATGTAACGTCATTCAGAGCTGATTTACTAAGTATTTTTAATTACAGCCCCATTTGAACCCACTGCTGGAGCAAGCAGTCGGTGTGTCGCACGTCTCGGCTTGACTTCACTAACACCCGCAGCACGCGGAGCGTCCCCTTCGCGACGTCGCGATAAAGAGAAAGCAGATGTTATTACACCTTGTTCTCCCGTAGCCAGCGAAAAGGGCGGCCATCTTGGGTATAACTTTTGACTCGCCCTTGAAATCTTTGTCCGCGCGCAATTGTCGCACCCTCTCCATTCACACAGCTCTACCTGCGCCTTTATCGTCCATCCCTTTGTGCACTTCCAGGCGAAGCGGCGCATTGTCGCCGTAATTGAATAAATGCCTTCCAGTGAGCCCCATTGTGCGTGCGCTTGGATACTTCTGGCGGCGCGGAGTCAGGCGCGGCGCTACCATCTCCTCCTCCTCCGCGCCGCGCCTCGTCCGCGCGTACGCGTGTGCCGGGCCGCCGCGAGAGCTACCTGCTCGTACAAAAACTACGGAACCCCGTGAAAATTCATAATCAATCAGCACGTAACCGAAAACTTGCTAATGAAAATTAAACCCTGTTAATTGAGGATTAGGGCATACAGTGCAGTCGCGGCCCGGCGGGCGGAGACCGCTACCAAACGTGGTACCCTGTAATTTATTATAAAAAATCTATTTATGAGATAAAATAAAGCACCGGCTACCTAAGAGGCCGTCGATCGATCTCGGCCGCCATTAATAAATCATACCGTGCCGGCGATTATGACGCTTGTCAACTGCGTCATACGATTTACAATCGCGCGCAAGCCGCGACGGTAAATTATTCCGTAACGCGTAGAGGTTGAATTTTGTAATTTAGTGAGGTCGCCTCCTGTGTAATGACGCTGTTGCGGCGCGGGTGCGGGCGGGGCCGGGGGCGGGGGCGGGGGCAGGTGGACGCCGCCGTTTTGGCTTTACTCGAACACAGGGGACGGCTAGCCGAAGGCTGGCGCCGATCGGCAGCCGCCGGCCCGGAGCACCGGCTCCTCCATCCATAACGTTCTCGTTTCTGATAGCAACAGCGGGCCGGCCTCAGTGCGTCCTGTATTACGTGCTCGTGCCCGCCCCCACAGACGCGGGCACCACTCGTCACTAGCTCGCGACAATTTCCAATCACATCTCCCCAAGGCGCTTCACATCATTCGGTAGAAGTTGTATCCGTGCGTGCGATCTTCCCGCCTGCAAAACGTGCCCGAAACGTTGGCCGGCGAGATCAGCTGTTAGACTGTAGATTGGCACTTGACTGAGAGACAGTAGTGGGCAGTGCAGACGGAAACCGTTGGGAGCGAGACCTTCCACCTCGGCTTCACGTACCCGTCCACGAACACGTGTGAAAGCCTTCGCGTACGTCATCCCGAGGACCGCGCGGCGTGTGAGAGTCTCGAACGGGGCCCTCCCGAAAAAATCTAAACACTCCTGGCCTGCGCGCGCGGCCGCGTGTGCGAGCGGGACGGCGCTACGGGCCGCGCGCGCGCGAGCGGGACGCGCGCGCGACGGAATAGGTCTCCGTGCGTTTTTTGCCACGGGCTTTGGGAAATTTTATTTTTAATGCGAGCGGAGTCCGAAATGTGCGGGGGCAGGTAGACGGCGCGCGGGCCCGGGTGTTTGCCCGGCTCGTTTTTTCCTCATCGCGCGAAGATGCCCGCCTGATTTATGACGGCGCGCGCGACGATTTGTGAGCTGCAGCGCCGATGCCACTCTTGTCACCGGCGGGCCCCCGACCCGATTCGTTAATTGAGCGGAGGCGTGATTCGGCCCCGCCGCGCTCACGGAACCCGTAATCTCCCGACGTCGGGGCCCTGTTATTTCCTCGCACCACGCATCCGTCGGCGCTCCGCGCGCGCCTCGTCGTCGTTATGGCGTTAGGGGCCGTTCTCGTGCGGCGCTTGAAATGTAATCGAATCGATTACACTACTCTTCCGCCGCGCGTCGGTCCCGCTGCAATATCTTGCGAGACAGTTAGTTGCGAAACAAATCAGGCGGCCCGCCGTAACCGCGTTAGTTGCCCGCTCGAACGGTCCCCCGGGGGTGATTCCGGCGCAGGAGGTCAGTTCTTCGGCCATTAACGCGATCAGAGGGTTGTGCAGGAATTAGGAGAGGCCGTAAAGGTGTTGCGTAATGACTCACTCGCCGCCGGACCGCCGCGGCGTTCACCCGACGTCCCGTTCGTTCCGGGTTCGAATGGCGGAGAGCGCCGATTCGTGAACGACCTAACCTTTCCTCTGCCCCGGCGGCCTATGCGCCGGCATCGTCGGCCAGCTCGAACGTGGAGCGTAACAGCCGCCTGTGCACTTTAATATAATCCGTATTTGTTTGGATTATTAGGCGAGTTCCGAATCGGCGTAAGCACAAAGCGGCTACAAAGAGCTATCGCACGCCCAACGAATGCCTGAACGACGGATTTGTGCGTGTTGTGTGCTGTGTGCGTGTGTGTGTGTGTTTTTTTTTCTTGTATCTGTGCGACGCCGCCGATACCCTTACGCAGGCGCGGACTGAGGCCGCGCGCCGTGACAGCTGTTTATTTATTGTAACATCTCGCCTTAATCTGCTCTCAATGCACAATTTCTTGAACTGCCATCCGGCGAATAAAGAGCAGCGCGAGGTTTCTATTCTCTCTCTCTCTCTCTCTCTCTCCCGCGTTTAATGTCGAGCGATGGTGGAAAATATTTCGTCGATTGTGTTTTTTTTTTCTCCAACACTATTTTGTATTTAATGAAATTAAATTCTGTAGTTTTTTTTTTTATAATTTTATAAAGGACAATATCGTCTTCAGGGAGGAGTAATATTTTTTATATGCAAACATAGTAGATAATCTCTACACACCCTTATTAAGTATATCTAGATATAAAATTGTCTTATGCACAATTGAGACAATATAAAGTTGATGTCATTGTATCGTTATCTGCCTTAGATATGTAGAGGTCGGCGGCGAACCACCCTCCTCCCCCCCCCTCCAC